>PVKM010013626.1:0-30036 GCA_004027735.1 Carollia perspicillata
AAAAATTGCCAGTAGCATAGTGGAACAACACACACCTCCTTCACTTACAGTTCTGGATGTCAGAAGTCTACAATGGGTCAGCAAGCCTGTTTCTTTCTGGAGGTGCTAGGAGAGCCTTTGCTTCCTTGCCTTTGTGGTTTCTGGAAGGTGTGTGCCTTCCTTGGCTCATGGTCCCTTCCTCCATTCCCAAAGCCTGGAGTATGGCATCTTTAACTCTCTGACTTTGACGCTCTCTCTCTCCTGTCTCCCTCTTTCACTTAAAATAGCACTCGAGAATGCAGTGGGCTGACCCAGGAATCCGGAATAGGCCTCCATGGCAAAATCTTCAAATCACATCTGCCCATTTGCCGTGGAAGATATCACCCTCACAGGTTCTGAGGGTTAGGATGAAAGCATCTTTGGTGGGCAATTATTCAACACCACACAGCAGCCTAAACAAGTACCTTCTTTTCCTCATGTAACAGGAAAGGGGGAGAAGGACTATAAATTGATTGTGTTCCTACTGAAAGCTCCCATTTGGGGAAGACTGTTGTCTTGTAGCTATGCCCCCACTCTCACACCCACATTTATGTGAGGACGAAGGAGGAAGGAAAAGGGAAGGAAAAGCACGCGTTAACCTCAGTGCCCGATTTATTAACCAGAACTCTTCCACAAAACCATGCCGGGTGCACAGGCAGCGGAATCGAGACTCCGGCCTGCAGAGCAGAGCTTTGGAGACAGAAGGAGGAGGACGCTGCTGGGTTTGACTGCTTGGTGAGCCGGCTGACAGTGTATGCCAGAGTCTCAATAGCTTTTAGAGGATCATTTTATATTTTCCTGAAATGTTAAGTTACAAGGAAAACGTGCCCTGCGTATTTTCCTACTTGAAATGGAAGTCTTTCAGGGGAAGGGAAATGATTCTATTAGCCATCTTGTGAGAACGACTTGCATCAACGTGATTTCTTCTTAGGAGAGAACTCAGGACGGCTATTTCCATATTTACTCCCTCATCCTACACAGAGTTCCATTAGTCCTACGTAATCCCTCATTATTTGTTTTCCTGCTGGGACAGTGAGTAGAGATTTACGGACGAACCTAGAAATTAGGTCCTGTGGCTTTCGGCTCTGGGTGAGTTAGAGTTGTAGCCTCTGGTTTCAGCCTCCACGCTATGCTAACCGGAGGGCTGTCAATCAACGCTGTCTGCATGTACTTTCAGACAGAGCGGAGCAGAACAGAAGCATATTGGAAACGAATTTTGAACAGTTCCGCAGAAGAGAGGTTCAGTCCCTCAGGAACGAGGCATTCAGCGGGAGTTAAGGTCAGAACTGATGCCTGTCCGTCAAAAGGCTTCCAGGTCTACGTGGCCGGCCCCTCCAGTCATCCTTGGAGTCCCCCGCCTACCTTTGTCTGCATGGGGATCCCAGCAGTGCTGACCTTCAGGGCACTAAGCAAACATTTCTTTCAAGTTGGCTTACCGTAAGGCACCAAGAACATTGTACAACAATGGGTCATCTTTCATGCAGATATTTGGTAACCAATCTTTATTAATTGAGTATTTCAGAGAGCATTATCTTTTTCTCAGTGCCTGCCGTGAGTCATTACAGAACAGGATAATGTTTCAAACACAAAAATAATAATAATCAGTATTTTTCTGACTCCAAAGCAATTCTCTCACTATAGGCGTATGACTTATCCTAACACCAGAGCACCATTTGGGTCAAATTTATATACTGGCATAGTTTTATTTATTTTTATGTTAATTTGGTATTGTATCAAAGCTTTATTTTGGTTTATTTCCAAGAAAGATGAGATCACTTTCCACCTTTACAATATGAGATAGGAAAATATATATTGAATGGTCCTTATTTTAGAATAAAAATGTTTTAAAAGACTATGTATGCTTACTCTGAATCCAAATCAAAATTTTATATGTTATCTTTGAGAGTAAAACTTTAATTGGATGGTTCTCTGGAGTGGAAAAGGAATCTATTATAATCTTACAGTCCTAAAATGAAAATATTAATGTGTTTTTCTAATAATAGATCAAAGTCCCAAGTTTTTAGAACTCAATCATAATTTATCTGTCAAAATTAAATATCTGTTAAAAATCTTTTCAGTATTTTATGTTATATTAGTAAAGTCCAGAGTTTTCATTAAATACATAAAGCTTTCATCATAAATCATATATTCCAATTTTACTTTTAAAGAAGAAAAGTCTTCCCTTTTTCACTCTATTTTTTTTTACCATACCAGTGCTTGGAACAGCCCCTTTATGGGCCACAATAGACTTGTGAAATCTCTGATAGCCAGAAAAAAAATTAAAGTTCAAGATATTATATATTGATCTATGCTTTCCTTTACCTGTGTGGACTGGCCCTTATTTTTAATATTTATAGTAAGAAATATATATTACTTTTTGAAGGACGGACTCATGTTTGAATTATATCTGTATAAACCCAGTTGCTGAAGTGTATCTCATACATAAATGGCATTTTAATTTTCCTGGGGAAATTGAGACACAGAAGAGGCACAGAATAATGGCCACAGCCCTGCGTTCCCTTTTCCGTCCAGACTCACCCTCTCCCTCCCCTACCGTGTACTGAGGACTAGCACGATCCAGTGCAGACGGCAGGGCCTCTCCAGCCCTTCCTGACCACACGTGATTCAGAGTTGCAAAACTGCATTCCTGCTTTCTGTGTACCAGTGTAACCACTGCAAAAAACATATTTTGGATTTGCCTACCTTTTACTTCTGGTTGAAAAAAAAAATAGAATAACTGTAAAACAATAAAAGAAGATACAACCCTCTGTCTTGAGTCAATGAAATGATTTGCATTAAATTGGCATTCTTCTGCTAATTAAAGCTCTTATGTCATCATAGCTTTAGTCTGCTTATATCTGACTAAATTTGAGAAATTTGTCATTATCTCTTAGGGAAATCATGTCCAAGAAGCATCTGTGTCATGGACTTAATTTTCACATGTCTCCTAAAGAGTTGAATGGGGTTGATTTTTAAAAGCTATTCATTTAAATATTTTAGAGTGATTACTAAAAGTAACCAAAGCTGTTTAATACTAACAAAAAAATACTGCTAAAGAGTTCTATTATTCATTTGAATCTACAAAATGACCCAAATCAATTTCTATCAGTTATCTAAAATGTTATTCATTTCTCCTCCATGTCAAAATGAAATAAAGTATAATTCAGGGGCATTTCTTCAGGAATAAAAAGCTACTGGACAAATGACCACTTAAATACTTGGTTTCTGGGAACATTAAGGTCATGTCTGCACTAGAAATGTGAAGACATAAATGAGACAAATTTCCAAGATGAAGCAAAGCTGAAAGCTCTTTTGCCAGAGCAGACCAGCTGCCTAGCTAAATTATAAAACCATAATGTGTATGAATTTATCCACCAATAAAATGGGAATTATACTACAAGCCAATTCTGTCAGAAGATGTTATAGAGAAAATGAGATAATGTCTTTTAAGTGCTTTCAGTGTCTCGGATGAAAGAAGATAACTTTCCCATCCTCGGCGCAGAGGAGACCTGTGATCACTAACAGTTCACATTGCTAAATGTACCTGCTTTAAAGAAGCAAGGCTATTAAAATAATGGTACATAAAGCTCCTTTACTAACCTACTGTAAAGCTACACTCATCAATAATAAAGGCACGGGTCTTTGGCTGAAGTTGGTGAGCTTTTCTAAATTTAATAACTGTTTTCTGTAAGATTAGCAGCCACACACAAGGGCGTTGACTTCAAGGCTGGCTGTAGAAATGAAGCACTCCAAAACATGATGCACTTTCTATCAGCCAGGAGTTCCTCTAATTAGTATATGTATGTGACTAATGAAAGGGTATACTCTTCGATGTTAACTAAAATGAGACCTACTATATATAGCTATATGCTCTTTTAAACTTACATAGAACCGACTCAGCTAATCTGTCCTCTGAGCCACCCTATTCAAATGACATAATTAATTTTACTTGGTTCAACCAAAGTGACTGGCATCTCCAAAACTTACACGGTATTAAATTGGATCATGACCCTCTCTCCAGTTGCTATGCTTTACTTTAAATCTAATAATTAATTAGCCATTTGTCGATGAGAGATATATTATAAGGCCATTTCTTTTTCCTTTCCTGTGGCATCAATTATCTATAAAGTTGGTACCGTTTCTGGAAATAATCTGCATGTGGAGAAATTAAATACCTCAGAAATTAATAAATGCCTTAGCGGTTGTGAGAAATTTTAAATGTTCAAAAGAATAAATGGTAGTAAAATAACAATAAAGAGGACAGAACCTGTGATTAACAATATAGCCAATAGCTTGGTACAATATTACAAATCATTCCAAAATTCTTTTTCTTTTTATAGTTATTGAGATCTTTTTTATGGCCTAACAGATAGTACATCTTGGGGAATATTTTATGCGCATTTGGTAAAATGTGGATTCTGGAAATGTTGCGCATACTTTTTGTGCAAATTTCAAATATGCCGAGGTGGTTGATTGTCCCATGAAGACGCTCTGTACCCTTCCTTATTTTCTCGTCTGGTGCTATAGCTATTGCCGAGAGAGTTGTGTTCAAATCACCAGCTATGGGTATTTGTCTGTTGCTCCTCTGGTTTTGTCAGTTTTTTGATTCACGTTTTTTGAAAATCTACTATGTCCATACCTACTTGTAATTGGTTAAACTTACTGATTTGTGGACCCTATTAATATTTGACATTTCCCTCTTTGTGTCCAATGATAGTCTTTGTACCAAAGTCCACATAGTCTCATAGAATGTAGTCATTCAAGCTTACATATAAGTAGTGTTTTCATGCTGCATCTTTTTCCTTCATTATACCTTAACATTTCTACGTCTTTATGTTTAAAATGTAGCTCTGATAGCCAATGTACAATTGGGTTGTTCTTTTCATCCTTTCAGTCCACACTGGCAACTTGTCTTTTCACTGGAATGTTTACTCCAGTACTGGGACTATTGACGTGGTCCAATTTAGGCCTCCCATTGAACATTTGTTTTTCTTTGTCCCATCAGCTTTTTTTTTTTGCTCCTCCATGCCCAATTTCTGGCCTTTTATTGGGGTAATTAAATTAATTTTGGTGGTCAGATCTTGGGATTTCAATAAGCATTTTTAACTCATGATGGTCTACTTAGCACTGGTTGACATTGTAGCACTTTACATAGAATATAAAAACCCTACAGCAGCATTGTTTCAGTAACTTCCCCATTGTTTGTGCTGTGGTTATAAACTCTGCATTTGGTGAAATAATTTTAACTTTCAACACTCATACACCTTTTTACAATATCACAAATATCTAACTTTCATGTAACTTCTTTCTTGCACTCTTTAATTTTAACTGTAGATCTGAGTGTTGGATATTACTTCACTTTAGCTCAAAAAACACCCTTTAGGATGTTTTGTACTGCAGGTCTCCTGGGAAATATTTTTTTTGTTTTAGTTTTTAACCTGAAAATGTGTTTATCTTAACCTTAATTTAAAGACTATAGTTACTAAATATGAATTCTTGTGTTGATATATTTATTTACTTTCAACCCTTAAAACCTTTGCTCCATTTCTTCCTGGCCTCCACTTTTTTTCTTATAAGACATCATTCTTATTTTTGTTTTCCTGCATGTTACATGTTAGTTTTTGTTATCTCCTTTGGCATTCACTTTGCTCCTTTAGACTGTAAATAGAAATTCACACCAAATTTGGAAAAGTTCTACTATCATTGTTAAAATACTTTTTCTGTTTTACTGTTTCTCTCTTCATCTTCTGAGCTTCCAAATTACATACATTGCAGACGATTTAATTTGCCCCATTGGTTACTAAGTCTGTTGTTCATACTGGGTAATTTCTATTGATACATAATCAAGTCAATGACTTCCTGTTTTACACTCTAAACACTACTGTCGAGCCCATTCAATGAATTTTTCCTTTCACACATTGTATTTTTCAGTTCTAGAATTTTCACTTCTTCTTATTTTACAGTTAGAGTTTTCACGCAGAGAGGTCACATATTTCAGTTTATCATGACTCTATTTCTTCAGGTATTGGAACACATTTATAATAGCTCCTGTAAAGCTCTGTTGCACTTCTTCCAATGTCTGAGTCATCTGAGACTCTGTTTCTGTTGACATATAGTTTTCATGAGTATAAGTTATATTTTTGGTGTCTTATTATTTCACATTATTTTTTCCTCTTAAAAGACATTTTGTTTAAAGACTTAAGTATAAATTTCAACACCATAAAAGTCTTGGAGGGGAATATAGGCAGGAAAATTTCAGATATCCCATGCAGCAGTATTTCCCCCGATACGTCCTTTAGGGCAAGGTAAGTAAAGGAAAGACTAAACAAATGGGACTTTATCAAAATAAAAAGCTTCTGCACCACTAAAAAAACATCAGCAAAATAAAAATGGAACCAACCATATGGAAACACATATTTGCCAATGATACCTTGGATGAGGGTTTCACCTCCAAAATACATAAAGAACTCACACAACTCCACACCAGGAAGACAAACAATCCAATTAAAATATGGACAAAGGACCTGAAAAGACACTTCTCCAAGGAAGACATACAGAGGGCCCAGAGACACATGAAAGGATGCTCAGCATCACTAGCCATCAGAGAGGTGCAAATTAAAGCTACAATCAGATACCACTTCATACCAGTCAGAATGGCCATCATAAACAAGTCAACAAATAAGTGCTGGCAAGGTTGTAGGGAAAAGGGAACCCCAGTACACTGTAGGTGGAAATACAGACTGGGGCATGCACTGTGGAAAACAGTATGAAATTTCCTCAAAAAACTAAAAATGGAACTGCCTTCTGACCCAGCAATTCCACTGTTGGGACTATACCCTAAGAATCCTGAAACACCCATTGAAAAGAACCTATGTACCCCTGTGTTCACAGCAGCACAATTTACTATAGCCAAGTGCTGGAAACAGCCTAAGTGCCCATCAGTAAATGAGAGGATCAAAAAACTAGGGTACATTTACACAATGGAATACTATGCAGGAGAAAGAAAGAAGGAGCTCCTTCCTTTCACAACATCATGGATGGAACTGGAGAGCATTATGCTAAGTTAAATAAGCCAGGTGGTGAAAGACAAATACCATGTGATTTCACCTATAAGTGGGACCTAATCAACAAAACAAACAAGGGAGCAAAAGAAGAACCAGAGACATGGAGATAAAGAACAAACTGACAGTAACCAGAAGGGAGTGGGGAGAGGGATAACAGGGTAAAGAAAAGGAAGAGTCAAGTCAAAAAACATGTACAAAGGACACATGGTCAAGGATAATGGGGTGGGGATTTTCTCTGGGAGCAGGGGTTAGACAGGGCAGGGGAGAGCAACAGGGAAAAAACAAAGGCAACTGTAACTGAACAGCAATGAAAAAAAAGACATTTTGAATAGCTGTTGCAGACACCCTGAGTTTAGTTATGTTACTTTGAAAGGGTCGATTTTCGTCTTAGAAGAATATTAACATGTGTAGACTGTGAGTTCAAACTTTGTTTTTTCATACGTAAAGTGCAGCCTGTCAGATTACACTTGCTGGACCCACCAGATGTCCTGTAGACTCCTCACCACGTGCACACTTCAGTGATCAAGCAATAATCTGGGCAAGTTTCAAAGAAATTTTAGAGCACCCCCTCCATGTCTCCCTTTTGTTGGACTTCCACTCCCTGAGTTTTTGTTTTTAGAATCTATGCTATTGTCCTTGAGCTCTGCATTCTGACGCCTCAAGTAATTAAGACTGCCTACTTTTTGTGTGCTGTACCTAAGAGTCTCATGTTTACCCTTAGTCAAAAAGTAACAAGCCGTGAGATACGGTGCACTTCCACTCTTTGACACTTATAATTTCCACAATTTCTCTTTTTTTTAATTTCCATAATTTCTGTCCCCTTTTAGTCAGCCTCACTACCATGGAAGCACTGGTTTTTAAATATTTTGTAATTTAATTATAATTGTTACTTGTAGGAAGCGAGCATGAGCCAGATGTTTTACATCACCAAAGGGTTTTTATTAAGTCAGAAATATTTCCTTTCTTAGTAGTATAATGGGCAGTAATATTAAAACATTAGCCAATGTGTATCTACTGTGCATTTGGAATGTTCCCATTTCAAGAGGATATATTCAATGAATGCCTATTTTAGAAGAAGACATAAAAGTGCATAGATATTTTGTAAAAATAGTGTAAAAATGGTTAGTTTGGGAAGGAAAACCCTTTTTAAAAAGGGTTTTAAATTATATAGAACATAAATTGGTTATCTAAAAATATCTTCTATTCCTATATGTGATGAAATTGAGTTTTTCCAAGCTAAAACTATTTGTCTCTGACATCAGGAAGCATAAAGACCAATCATAAATTCCCCAAATAATCCAGGGAAAAGGTCTTTGCAATGGAACCTCTGATGGCCCCCAACCCTCTTACTACGACGTTGTTCACATTTTTCTCATGATGAATAATCATAAAGATCCATGCACTTCCAAGAGGCTGAGACCAATCCAAAGTGTTCAAACCAATCCCAACCGCTTGAGAATTCATGAAAGTCAGACAATCGAGAAGCCCTGTATAAAAGTCCATTTTCAAGCTAAAGGACAGAAAAGAGAAAGAACATGAATAGAGTGCGTCATGATTTTACGGAGGCTTTGCAGCGGACATGCTTCTGACTCAGTCTTGTATCTAGTGTGTGCAAAGTGGCCCTCGGGATGGAGAGGATGATCCTCAGACCTAAGTGGAGCCCCTCTGGGACACCCGAGTCCAGAACCAAGACTTCGACATCTAGCAGGAAACTACTACTGAAGAGGGCTAATCGCTTTGTTTTTAGACTTTATCCTTACAAAATTCAAGATAAATAGATATCAAGGGAAAACAGAAGAACTTTTCACCTAAGCTCACATGCCGGACATGCAGATGAAAAATCAACGTGCTCTTCAGCTTGTCAAACTAAAGAGAAGGGGAAGAAAAGAGTTTGATCGTCTAGGACCTAGAGAAGTAGTTTCATACACCTAGATAAAATAATTTGACTGAAAACAGTTTCCTAAAGTTATTTTCCCTCCATCAAAGTCAAAAATGACTTGACTTAACATAATTAAAGTAAATGAAAACAGGATATAGCTCTATAATTTCAAAAGAAACCCTTTGACCAAAATACATATATTAAATAAATGTGTTCATCAATCAACAGACCAGTATTATAATTTTTAATGAATATAAAATGTTGGTTTTGTCAGCATTTTTGATGCAATATAAATTCTATAAAAATGCTGCCCACACACACAATCAACTCCATCCCAAGTGATGTCAGACTGTTATAATTTTTCTTGATGCAGTCTGCAAATATTCACAATTGGACAGCAACATTAAATGCAGTTACTTTCTGGCAGAATGCAACTTTTGACTAGGCAATCATGTTTATCAAGCAGTTTCATTGTATATTACTTGTACCTTAAGGTGGCATTTTTTGTTTTTAACACACTCAGTACTCTGATATCAATGCTTGTTTGTGACACTTGGTTAAAAATAACTGTGTGAGAAAAGATGGAAATAATTTTTTATGTTCTCTTAAAATTCTATTTTTTGGCATATGAATATACATTTCAAGAAAACGTCATTACATTTCTTTTGAGTACATGCTTTGGTTCTCAATCTGATAGCTACCTGTCAAAGAGATTGTTTTTAAAAATTGAGAAATCGATGCTTTAAATAAAATTATATAAATACACAGTACAGATGGATATACAACATTAATTGGTAAAAATTAGTTACACTAGGAAAAACAGAAACCATACGTACGAATGAAGTTAGAGGTCGACATGGAAAGACTATGACGACGGGTCATTAAGGCAAAACTCTGGAGCTATACTTCGAAGCCTCCTCCTCTGAAAACTGAGAGAAGGATGAAGAAGTGGAAGGAAGTGCAGCAACAGTTGGACTTTCCAATACGAATAGTCAAAGTCCTAAACTTGGCCTATGCACTCCACCTATTTGTTGGTGGGGACCAGTAAACTGTTATTAAATTTTCTGCTATCTTCAAGGGAGAGTGAATTCAAAAATTTCAGTTCCTACTGTGAGTCAGGTACTTTACCCAGAAATTTCATAAAGTATCTCCTTTAATAAATTTGATGCTGTTGTAACAATCATTTCCTAGTAGCGGAGGTGACAGTAATAGCATGCACATTTTCTGCAAGGTGGAAATGATATACAGGGATCACGGTACTTTGGTTCCACCTACAATTCTTATCATTAATGTTTGTGTAAAGATAGAACTTGCTCACTGCAAAATAGTATCTCTTTATAGGCTATGAGTTCCGAAACTAAATAGGAAAAGTTGTCGTCTAAATAGTTCATTCTCACTCACGTTAGTTCGTGTGAGTTCCGTGCCTTCTTGCCTTTCCTCTGTCCTTATTTATTTTGCCACTGCCTCTTACAGGATCATATTAAGAGCTGGCTCGATAACTGAGAACTGGTCCACATATTTGATTCTGTCCACATAAATGTACACTGAATAGTAAACTGCATAAACATGATTCAAGCGTGTTAATATTTTGTTTGTAAAATTATTATTTAATCGCCATAGGATGACATTCTGT
This sequence comes from Carollia perspicillata, assembly GCA_004027735.1. Taxonomy (NCBI): domain Eukaryota; kingdom Metazoa; phylum Chordata; class Mammalia; order Chiroptera; family Phyllostomidae; genus Carollia; species Carollia perspicillata. The sequence continues at coordinate 10,595 of PVKM010013626.1, forward strand.
GACAGTCCACTTCACTTTTGGTTTCTAAAGAAAAATATCCAAAAAAGATTGTTAATAAAAATAATTGAGGACTTTATCAGTTTTCCCCCAGACTTCTCATCACCATTGATATTTAAATTATCCTCTTTCAGAAGCTCTTTATCATCATTTTTGTCAATAATCCTTTCAATTGCAAATATGTGAACTCTGCCGCAGACAGTTTTCAATGGTTTTCAGTGATAAATAATTTTGCTCAACCTCTCACTTTATTGACTCATGAAAATCTGCTTCTTTGCCAGGATACATTCATATTCACCTTGTAATCACTCTCCTTTCTATTTCCCTTCTGCCATGAGATGTTCAAAGCGTCTAAATACCAGCAAAATATTTCCAGTGGTAAATGCCTGTATTCAGTGTGTATGTGTGTGTTTGGGGGCAGAAAGAGTGGATATTTGAATAGGAACTAATTTTAGAAGTTGATATTTCAGGACTAAAGAATTTTACATTATAAAATTGTTTTATGCCTTTGGCAAGCAGACTACTGCAGGAATTCAAAAGTTGAGTACTTTGATGATGAGGCCTCTTTATCAAAGAATTAGTTTTAAAGGTCCTCAGGCAAGAGGCAGAAATCTCAGAAGAGCAGAGGACATAAAACAGGAGGAAACAGACAGCACAAGGAAGGATCTAGACTAGGCCATCATCATTTTCTTAGCCAAACTGGCGGACTCATCACCAATTCTCCAGACATGAAGAATGAAGATTGATTTTAGAATCAACATCAGCTATTGCTGGTTTACGCTATGTATCTGATCCAAAGTGCATTTAAAAATGTATAATCTTTCCCACACATTTTCCTATTGTTTTCACCATGTGCTAAGTTAGGAATTCCATGAGCAATAATATTTCAACGCAACAGGAAGGAAAATTAAGAAAAGTAAATGGTCACAGAATTTCTAAACTTGAGCGAAGAGGGAATTGTGTCAGAGGAAGATAAAGCTTTTGTTCAGAAAATGCATGATTGGACATTTTTATCATCTGAAGAGAAACCAGATTATTATACTGGACCATTTTTAAAGTAGAATTCTATATGAGGTCCAAGAACCTGTGCATAGGCAAAGATTAAAATACAAATAAAGATTAAATGATATACTCCTTGGGGTGAAGAATATTCAGGAACTTCAGCAAGAGTAATACCTAGTTTTCAATATTAAGCTTTTTATTGTTTTTGTTATTATAGAATTTTTCTGTATTCTAACCAATCCTTCAGTAAAAATCTATGAAAGTCAGTGGCCTTGTGCTAGTGGCCCTGTGAAAAATGAGATAACAGTGCTTTGATTATATAGGCAGGGAAGTGGTATGTCAATATGAAGAAGTAAAGATCTGAGCAAAAAGCAGAAATCTGAAGCAAAAATTGACCAGAGGAATTAAATATCCCTCCAAATGATTGCCAAAGACTCCTCAGGAATATTTGGAATGGAGTAGGATAGTCCCCAAACATCTGGGGGGGGAGATATTAAAATAGAGAACAACCCCAAAAGAATGAGTGATTTCAAGTAATCTGTTCTGACAGGGCCAGAAAGTACATAAATATTATAGTCAACCTTTCCGTGCAGCAAAACATGGCCTACGGTCAGCCTTGACGAGATATTAGTTGCACGTACCACACAGCATGGAGGCAGCTGAGAGCACAGTGCTCTGTAGCTGGGCAATGTCGATGTTCAGAGTGACAGACAAAGTGTCCTGATCCAGACCACCTCTGAGCCCTTGGACAACAGCAGAACAGACCGGCAGAGAAAGCCAGACCTGAGAATCTCCCCCTGAGGTTTTCTCAGGTACACACTTATCAACTCCTCGTTAGAATAATTACCTCTATTTAGTGTAGGGAATCTGAGGAAATATCTTGGGAACCTAAGGAAAATTGAATTTGGGTATGCCCTTTCTGCATATTGGGGCTCTTGTTAGAAGGAGAATGTTCTGATTGACAATGCAAAGGTGTTAAATCACTACTTCTTCTTTTTATTAATCACACATTAGGTAAGGCAACCCTTTCCATGACTACGGTATACAATAGTATAAATTAGGCATATATTCATATTGTGTGAGCTTAAGATCAAAAGAAAATGAGGCATAATCCCTGCAGAAAAACTCAGTGTTTTATTCATGAGAAACTCGTATGCCATGGCGGAAGCATGGCCCTCGTGTTAAGGGGACAGAAGTTGAAGTTAGCAAAAATGGGATTGAAACCTGGCTCTCCATCTCTTACCATGTCTCCATGTTGCTTTGAAAAAGCTATTTATATTTTCTTTGCTTTGTTTTTCTTACTTGTAAAAGGATGACATCATAAACGCCTTCCACTCTGAGTTTGTGAGTTGTGATAACAACAATACATAGGGTAATATTTCTCAAAGCAGAAATGTGTGACACCAACGGTATATCAGATGCATTAGGCTTGGACTGGAAAATATACTGGTGGCATATTTAAGTATAAATATGTGTGTGTCAGAAAAAATGTATAATTAGGAGACCCATAATTTCACAGAACAGGAAAAGATAAAAATGATTTTATTATAAGGAAATCAAGCAAGAAGCACATATGTCTTCAAAGTGACAAAATATTAAAAATGAAGCTTAGAAAATCATTAAGAAAACATATGCAAAATTCTCCGAAGAAAGCATGCATTAAACTGTGATCACTGTTATAAAGTACCCGACACTGTCCTAGGGGCCGTCATGGACGTGACTTTCTGTCGCCCCATCAGCAATGCCATGAGGCACAAAGCGCCATTCATCTCGTAGAAGATACTAGGTAACCAGCAGGTCACGAGGCAGAAAAGGGCTTTCCCCCCATCACACTGAGACTCCAGCCCAGGGATTCAGAATGCCATTTCGGTAATTTCACTCTGTCACCGCTGCCTCTTCATAGTCATTCCTTGCACACAACTGACATAGTAATTTTAAACTTGGGATTTTTTTTCTGACCAAAGAAACTCTGTTTGCTGATCTCATCTGGCAAGATTATTTTTTTTTTATTTCAAAAAGTACATTAGAATTCCTAGCACATGTAACTACCCTGGTGATACTAAAAGAAGAAACTTTTCCAGCCAATGTGAGTACTGTAAGTTGTTCATATCAGTAATTACCCAACCCATGCAGTTATTGCAGAAATTCTTATTAACCAAGGTCACCACTGGCTATTTCCAGGTTAATAAAAAGTTCTTAACAAAGGGGAAGAAAAGAAATAACCATCATATTTCATAAGATATGGTCTTTAGTAAAGCGACTTTAAAAAATTAATTGCTTCTGTAATGATAGCCAAAAAAAAAAAACCACCCAAACTCAGAATCATAAGTAAATCAAGCGATACATTTAGCTCTCTTGCATTAAACTGCAGGGGCTGGTTGCATTTCGGAGAATAGCAAGCATTTATGAAATTGCCTCCTTGTTTTCACTCACTTTGATATATAATACAGTAAATATGGAAGCAGGGAAAAAACTTTTTTTATCTCTTGTTATTTGGCAAAATCATATATTTAGAAAAAGGACTCAAAAGCCATCTGGAGGCAACATGTGAGAGCTTGGTTTACAGAGTCTTGATGCAATTTCCAAAGAAATTCTAAGTAGAAGAATGTTTACGTCATGGTTAAATAGGAATATATGCATGAGAAAATAGTGTTTGCATTGGTCCTTCCAATAAAAGTGGGCTTTGGACTGAAGGCTGTGCAGAAACGTTGAGGGACTTTTGCAAAATGAGTTTAGATGAGAGGGTTCTAGAACTTGTTCATAGACAATAATTCGGCCCATGGCGAACAAGTAGATGGGATCGCAAAGCAAACCTTTCCCACAAATACCAAACTTCAAATGCACAAGGAGTGGGAGTGAGGATGGGCAACTGCTCCCTTGTAAATTCATTGCTGAAATATTTTGTATATGTAGTAGGACATTTGTATAAATTATCAGAACTTTCAAGAGCATCCATTAATTCAGAAAGGAAACCTGAGCAGAGAAAAACCAGGAAATCATACTTCCTCCTTCTTTCCTTCCTTGCTTCAGTAAATGTTTATTGATATTAAATTCCATGACATTCTCCTTCTGAATATTAAGGAGGAAGAGACAAATAAATACAAGGTCTCTGCTCACAAATATTTGTATATAGTGGAGAAAAAAAAATAATGCTGATTGTAATCATGCTAATTCAGGCAGAACAGGCTAAGTACAATGCCAGAAGGAGTACAAATTAGACGGAAATTAATTCCTAATGGAAAGAGGAAGGAGAGGTTCTGTGAAGAGAACCAGCAAGCGCATTAAGGCCACCTGGAAACAACAGGCTGGGCTGGGCAGAGGGTCAGCGGGAGGGAAAAAGGACCCCATTACTAGGACGCCGGTAGCAAATCATAGCAATGGAGAAATGAAAATTCCTGTCGGGATGGGTGCTCCAGTGCTCCTGGAACAGAGGGGGCAGGGGGACACACAGCGAAAGGTAAAGTAGCCAAGCTCAGTTGAGTCCAGTCTCTGTGGGTGTGCAGGAGCGGGAGAGCTTTTGGGTTAGACTAAAAGTTTTTTATTTTATTTTTAAAGTGGGGATTACAGGGAAGCAACGGGATTTTGAGCATAAGCTTGACATAAAACTATTGAAATTCTTTAATAAGAAAATGGCAGAGAAAGGATGGCTTGAAAAGAAGTTTTGAACCCCATTCAAGAGTAATATTGAGAAAGAATGAAACCCAAATTGAAGGGGAGGAGAAAATTCAAAACAGATGCGAGAAATATTCCAGAAATGAAATCAAACAAAACATGTGAAGAATCACCTCAAATTTTAACTTCTGTTGACAGAATTAAGAAATGCAGAGGGGAGACTGCAGGAAACAGCACGGGCATTTCTCCTGTGATTCTCCTTCAACTGAGCACATGACATAAACTACATTTTTAAAACCTGCCACTACAACTGGTTGATACTGAATGCATCACAAGAATTCTAAAAATGAAGAATAAAAAATAACTTATAATTTAAATAGCTATGACTTTTGCACTAGATTACATTGCAATCACTTTTATAGTCTTTTGAATGAATTCCTAGCATCAAGAGCTCACAATATGGTTGAATGCTCTTGTCATTAAAATATGCTAAATGAACAGAATATGTTATATAGCCTTCCATTAACTTCAATAGACACACCCTAAGGCACTGACTACATTTCCGCTTAAGGTTATTAAGGTCATAAAAATTCGAATCTCAAATTTTTTATTATAAATTTAGATTAATATATTTGATTTTAGAAAAATAAAACTAATAGAGTTTCAGTACAGCACTAATTAGTTTAGTTTCTTTAGGTAACAAAACTGTAAAATTAAAAATTAAATCATGTTTAAGTTTGCACTCACTATCTCCTAGAACTGACTCTAGATGACCATCATGAAAACTCAAATAAAGTCACATGTTAAATTAAGCATCATATATGAAAGCAAGTTCAATGTAATTGCATAATGTCTCTTAACTACTTGTTTAATAACTGTCAGACCTCATGGGATCACAGAAATTAAATACGTGAAAACATATTCACTCGTTTAGTCCATTGCCTTAACAGTGGATGAATATTCTGTTAAGAAAATCAGTGTTTTACGGAGTGCTGAATTACCTTGCCATTTTTTGTATATACCTACAACATTACATTGTAGAATGAAATGCTGTCTATATTTCACTTTAACAAGGAGACTAATTTTTTGAGCTGGGTGTTGGCGGGGGGACTCCCCAACAGATTCTAAAACTGCCACGCAACACACGTATACATGGTGAAATCAATCAGCGCTATGTTAAATAATAATATGAAATACTATTGTAATATAGGATATATATATACACATATATATCTTTGTATTAAATAATAAAAAAGCACTTTCCAGAGATAAAATTGGTAGGACTTGGCAAACGATTCAGCATGCTGGTTAGAGAAAGAGAAGCGCTGTGAAATTTGCAGAGAGTTCTGGTTTGAGACATCCAAAGTGAAGAAGGGAAGTTAGGCGTGATAAGGTCAGTGGCAAGTGCGCATAAGAGTGAGAAGGAGATAACTGGAGGTCACCTCCTAAGTACACGCCGCTGCCATTCCTCTGGGTTCCAAATGGAGTCTCTCCTCTAAAGGAGCTCGGAGCCCTTGCTCTCCCCTCGGGACCACGGAGTTCCTCTGAAGGGGTTCAAACCTCCACCTGCCCTCCTGCAGAGACATGCGAGATATAGCAAGGCTACTTTATACACTCCGCGTGCCTCACAATACGAAAAGCATTTTGTGAACTTTAAACACACTGTTGCTTACCACTATCCAGACAGAGCCAAGCAACAAGTGTTACAGCATTATTGATATCTATTGCATGCATTTAAAAATTGATATTTAAGATATATTTCTACAATAAATGACAGTATTGAATCCGGTACTAAAAGTGCACCACCTTAGTAATGCTTTTTCCCCTCAAATGGAAAAGTATAATTCTTGCTATCTAACAACTGTTATTCAAAAGTCATTCTTCAGAAAAAGTGAAATGAAAGAAGTTCTTGATTTTTGCTTTTGAAATATCAAGTTGATGAAGCTAACACTTTGACAATTGAGACTCTTATGGAATACATCTCATCAACAAAAATCTCACATGTGACATTCAAATTTATTTAACAAGAAGTATAACTAAGTCGAGTATGTGGAATGTAGGACAGCTGTAAATTAGATTTATGATGACACTTTATACATGCTTTTTTGAGGAGGAAATGTCAAAACTATCAGTTCAATGAGCCACTACAGGAGAAAAGAGACTCATCTACATTTAAAGAGATTCATAATAAACATAAAATATATGGTTAAGGAAAATAAGGCCAAAAGCTGAATAATGAGATACAAATGGCTGTGTAGTTTTTCAAGACCAAATGAAGAATGTTCTATTAAGTTTGGACAACGGTTTTGGGGGTTAACCTTTGTTAAAATAATATAACATTTTGATATTAAAATTTGCAAATCACTGATAATGAAATCATGAAATATAGTGTTTTAATTTAAGAATTATTTAAACAACTTGAACAAAATGATTCCGATGCTTATTTTGCTAGCACGTGCGGGATAGAAGGGAAGTACTGAGAGGTATGACAAGCTCTGCAGAGGGAAGAATAATCAGTCAACCCGTTAAGTATGATTCTGTTTTGAAAACATGCTCTTTTACTTCAATATGGGGTACTTTTATATGACCTTAATCAATGTGCTATTAACATTTATGAAATTGAACTCCACAAGTGCAGAGGGGACTAGCTAGCTATTCATGAACAGCCAATGTTTTCATTCAATTCAATCCCATAAAAATGCTTTCCTCCTGTGTGAGGAGGGCTATATTGTGTCCTGAGAGATACGGAGATCCCACCCATGGACTTGGACCAGCAGGGGTTGATAATCCCTTTGGAGAAACAGACATGCACACCAGTAACACCAATAGTGGGGGAACAACTCTGATGTGGGTAGAAGGGCAAAAGTAAAACAGCATCTAGTGTTTGGGATCAGAAAATTACAGGTCGCATTTACTACAGTAACATTCAATTTACTACAGATGTTAGCGACATTCAACTTAACCTGAACAATCAATAGCTTTTAGTCAAAGATGCAGCCACTTGCCCTTTTTTTCAATTTTTTGTGTTTTTCATTTCCTAAAATTTCTCTTCACAAATTTAAGAATTTTTCTTACTGTTCACATTCACCTGAGACTTTAGTTTCTATTTTCTTTTTGTGGTTTTTTTAATGCTGCAGGTTCTGATAGAATTTGAATATTCTTGTAAAATTATGGAGCTGAAAAATTGGCCCAGCCTGGGTCTCTATGCACACTAGGAACCAAAAGATGGAGATTATTCATGTGCCACTGAAAATATTTCAATGTGCAAATGCAGATAAAATCATTATTTTTTTCTTATATTTCCTCTCAGTTTTCACATTCATTCACTTATTAATCATCCATTCAGCGAATATTACTGAGCCCTGCACATGTGCCAGATACTGCTCTGGGCACCCAAGGTGACTGACAAAAAATAATCCCCACCCTCAGACACTTTCCGTTCCAGTGCGGGTGATAGAAAACAGGAGAGTAAAAGTATTGCATGCTAGATAATTATATACGCCAAAGATTCCAATAAAAATAGAGCATCTTATTGACAAAAATGGATCATATGCTGAAACCTGGATTCAAGGGAGTCTGAAAAACCAAGTTTCCAGGCTTTTAGCTCTTGTGATAGAAAGAAGAACATAGGAAGGGCTGGGGACGCACGCTGGGCGCCAAGAGGAGCAACAGGTAGCAGAGTACACAGCACTCTGGCCAACATTTAAAGTTTCAGCCTGCGGGAATGGTAAAAACAACACAGTCCTTCTAGTATAGCAGAGCTCTTCCTCACAAAGATTTCCCAATCTCTCCCCCCAAATTAAGGACCCAAAATACCATCGATCACCAAATCCATCCCTCAGTAACATTAAATCTTCTTTAAATTCACTTGCAACCCATCTTTGATATATTTAGATCCTAAAAACTAACTTATATGAACCATCAATACTTTATGTAAATTAGTAAGTACAGAGTAAAAAAAAGATAAAAAGTCTGCTAATACAACAAAGATATACATAAGCAAGTAAAAATAAATTGTATAGTTATTAAAGTTCTTTTTTTTTTGTAATGGGTGACAAAGTTGTATGCCTTTTTTTTTTTCTCTTTCCACTAACGCTTTGCTGGTCCCTAGCTCTCAGTCAGCATCTACAGCCTTTAGCTTACGTGATTTAAGTCTTTTTTCATGAAGGGGGTTGCTCACTGTTGATCCTGTCTTTAGTGAGTTGCTGCAGCTTTCCAAGGAGTATTAAGAGGTAGCCATGCCCTGGTGGTGTGACTCAGTGGACTGAGGGCTGGACTGCAGAAAAAAAGGGTCACAGCCCATTGGATTCCCAGTCAGGGCACATGCCAGAGTTGCGGGCCAGGTGGGGTGCATGCGAGAGGCTACCACACATTGATGTTTCTCTCCTTGTCTCTCTCTCTCTCTCTCTCCCTTCTTCTCTGTCTAAAAATAAATAAATATTTTATTTAAAAAGTAGCTCCCCAAGAAAAGAATCTTCTGATTTTTAAAGAATCTTCTGATTTTTAATGGGGACACAGAGGCATACCTATGCCTGCTAAGAAATATTATGCTGGACATTTTGCCAGACACTAAAGGATGGAGTGCTTTGGCAGTAGTGCCAGGAAACAGACCCAAGACAGAAGTCTGAGAAGAGTTGTCTGAGCTCACAGGCCTGAACTTGCTGATTACTTTTCTGCCACTCTGGGTGCTTGCGCAGTTAGTTTCACTTCTGTGTGGCCGTGGTAGTCCAGGTGATGCTTATACATGGGCTTTAAATATGGCTTTTCTTCAGCAAGGCTCGCCTGCCATGACCACTGCTGTCGGGCATCTAACCAGCCAGGAGCAAAGGTCGACCCTGACTCACTAACAGGGCTCTGTGTGCCAGGGGAACGAGCCAGTAACCCGGTGGCAGGATAATTACAGCAGATCCTCTTCAACATGAAGAGGCCAGAGATTTGTCCTCAAAAAAATAAACCTGTTGGATATAGGATATTTTTCCCCTCAGTGTTTGCAATGCTTCTCTAAAGGCCACCTTCATTGACATTCTGAATGTTTTATGGTAATGGTGTCCCAAGGCAGTTACAGAGGAAAGATCTAGAAGTTGCTGCAAAATGCCATGTCTGGGAAGCCTATGTGTTTGTGTATTGTAACTGTAAAAAGAAAGCAATGTTTTTAAAATTATTTTCTATCTCAAAAATCCATATAAATATGAAGGTCTGCCCAGAAAAAGTCCAGCCATTGTTAATATAATGAAAATGGTTTGCATGGCATCGATGTAACCTGGCAGCCAAGGAGAGTGGACTGGAATGTGCATGCACGAACAATGACGACTTCACTGTATTAGTAAGGGGTAGATGCCATTGAGTGAGCATGTGTACTTTGTGGCCATCACATTCAAAATGATTCAGCAAGTAGAGCAATGAATATGCATTAAATTTTGCATTAAGCTTGAACATTCCTCCAAGGAAGTATATGGATGATTCAGAAGGCTGCAGCCATGGGCAACTGGTGATTAGCAGCTTCATCACAACAATGTACCCACTCAAGTATCACATTTTGTGCAGAGTTTTTTGGTAAAACATCAAATCACCCAGGTGACTCAGAACCCCTGCAGCCCAGATTTGGTGTCCTGTGACTTCTAGCTTTTCCCAAAACCAAAATCACCTTTGAAAGGGAAGAAATTTCAGTCCCTTGATGAGATTCAGGAAAATATGATGGGGCAGCTGATGGCAATTGGGAGAACTGTGTGAGGTCCCAAGGTGCCTACTGTGGAGGGGACTGAGGCATCACTGTCCTATGTACAACGTTTCTTGTATTTCGTACCTTCTTCAATAAATGTCTCTATTTTTCATATTACATGGCTGGATTCCTTCTGAACAGACCTCATATATCTGATTGACAGAACATTAATCAAATTGAGGATCCCTGAAGAAAGAGAGTTTGATAAATATACTACCAGAGCTTCTACTACTTAAGAGACAAGAGAGAGTATGGGAAGGAATGTAGATGACTACAGATTGACACAAGGGAAGATTCTGCTCAGACAGACAGCATGATCTAACTTCCCCTTCTGGTCCTCTGCCTGTAAATCCATTGACTGTATTTTTGCTAATAGATTAAAGCAACATATGAACTATATTCAAAATATGTGTGTTTTTTGTTTTTGTTTTTTGTAGGAATCAAGGCTTTCATAGAGTTACCACAGTCCCTTCATAAATTGAAAATGTGTTTATTAAATGTAGGCACTGAGATTATAGCATCTGATATAATCAGATGCAGGTTTCTGGATGCTGAATCACACAGTTAATTAGAAATATTGTTTTTAAACTATTATAAAAAGTTTGGTGAACAATATATAGAAGCTTCAGAAAAGAGTATGACACAGGCTGTGACTAAGATAAAATGATTTAAAAACTATGTACTGATTTAATTGAATCTTGAATGGTAACACTGCATTAGGAAGTCAAAGCCAAAAGGGGTAGATGCTCTAAGAAGGCAGAGTAAATGCTAATTAGAACTGTGAAAGCATACGGTCCTGCCAGGGAAAGACAAGCAATCCCTCCAATATGGAAGGCCACAAGATGAGGTAGGAGATACTCCAATCTCTAGAGGAAATTCAAAACTGTATTTCTTCCTGAAGAGAAAAAGCTTTTTTACATGTGACAGAAAATGCAATTCTCAAGAATAAGACAAGACCACTCCGGTGGAGTTGGGTCAAAGAGGAACTTTTCTCCAATAAGGATAAAAGGGCGAGGTATAGTATTAAAAGGGCCACATGTCCTTTTGACTCACATCATTTGCCCTTCGATACCTTTGTTCCATTTCAACCAGCTGCTATGTTAACGTAGTCCTGAGTAACCTAGAGGAGATAACCAACCTTGGAGGATCAAAAGGGAACCAAGCAGATCCCATGTTGGAAAGGAGACAGGAATAGGCCACAGAAGTTTCTCTGTTGTGGGTTTGTTTTTGTTGGAGATCTCTTAGTTTCTGGTGGTCCAGCCCTTCCCAGAAACTAGGAAGAGTTTTTGAGGACCATGTCCAAGCAACAAATGAGAGTGTGCATGTTACAGTAATGTAGTCCATGGTATATAGACTAATCATCAGATTAACAGAAGTAACCACAGAGTAGTAGATAGCTGGTCAATGATTTGGAAGCTTGGATGGGTTGTTTACACTCCAAAACAGGTCATGTTCCCAATAGTAAAAGTCTCTGTGAAAGGGTATGCTGCAAAGTGTTGATTTGACTAATGAAATAAGTAATACTGAATGCGATGAAAAATAATTCAAGTAAAAAAATGAGGTTTCCAAAGTAAAATATATGGTAGTTTAAAAACCTTATTTAATTTCATAATTCCTGATCATGCATTACCACTCATTTTTTTTTTTTGGTAAAGATCTACAACATAGGTAGGATTCCCTTCCGGGATTTGTATAAGGTGCACGGTATGGGGTTCGCATCTGTGTGCCAATGTGTACCATCTCAGTGCTAGCCCGGCTGCAAAATGAGCCCCACAGCTTAGAACTCAAGTTTTTGTTTTTTGTTTTGGATGATACATAGATATTATGAAATATCTTGCCCTGCGAACTGATGAAAGGATCCTATCTATCAATAACTTATTTTGAGCTTTATCATCAACAGACACTTAGTAGATGTCTTCCTTAGTAAGAGATGGTTTTATATTACATGCTATAAAATCACAGTTTAAAATTACCTGAGTGAATTTATTTTCCTTAACAAGTGCTTTATAAATATTCATTTAAAAAGTCATGTTTATAAATTAAAATGGTCCTTTGTAAATGTCCAATTAGAATCATTTGACAAGTATAAATACACTTTGTGGCAAACAATACCCTGATTTATGCAGATCCCATTAGATATGACTGTGAACTATAATTATCCTAGTGGACTATAATTTTCCCTGCCCAGTCAGTCACTCACAGTTTAATACACTCAACTGAGACTGGATTTCCAAAGCAGTTTGTAACAGTGTCAATGATGTCTGTGTCACCACCCTTCCTAATTCTGGTTTTGCCTGAATAAACAATCCCAGCCAGAACTCATTCATGTTATTTTGCTCAACTCAAGAGATCTCACTCATATGTGGCATCTAATGAACAAACTGAACTAACAAGCACGAGAGAGACAGACTCATAGGTGGAGAGCAGGCTGACAGTGCTGGGGGGGGGAGTAGGGAGTGGACAGATTGGGCACACAGGACAAAGGTCTCATGGACACGGACAGCAGTGCGGGGACTGTGGTGGAGGTGGAAGAGCATATGAGGGAGATAACTGGTAATGGAAAAAATACAATAAAAATGACAGAAAAAGAAGAAGAATATTAATAACCAGTCATTTTTACTCAGTGAAAAGAAAAATTTGTTTGCAACCTTTGTAGGGAGTTTTTCTCCTTGTATATTTGGCTTTTTTTTTTCATGTCATTAGGCAGTTTTAGTTAATTGCAGCAAGTAAAGGAGACAGAGGATTTACTTCCAAAGCTCTGTCTCCCCAAAGAGAGGCTTAGCCATTGCTTATATACAATATTTGGCTAATCACATGCTGTTATTTTTTTCTTTGCATTGAGCTACATATTTATGTGTTGGATTCCTGTCAAGCTTAGAGGTTAAAGGCAATAGCAGTTAAATTATTGCCTTGATGAAGTTATTTGCCTTATTTAGAAAATATTATATGTAGGCAAGAAATAATAGCTAAAATACATGTGTCAAGCTTGAACAAAACATTGCATGTTTACTTCCTTATTTTAAATACATGGCCCAACATTTCTCTTAATTTAGTAGATAAAATCAGTTTTTAGAATTTAATATGCCTTTATATTAAATTTCCTCAAACAGTTGACCATTAAACAATGTAGGAGTTAGGGATGGTGCCCTCCTGCATGGTCAAAAATCCACTTATGATTTTTGACTCCCCTCAAAACTTAATAATAGCCTACTGTTGACTAGAAGCTTTACTGTTAGCCTAAGCAGTCGATCAACACATATTTTTTGCATTATATGCATTATGCACTTCATTCTGATCATAAGTAAGCCAGAGAAAATAAAATGTTATTAAGAAAACCATAAGGAGGAGAAAATGCATGTACTGAAAAAAATACTCCTAGAGATGGACCCATGCAATTCAAATCCATGTTGCTCAATGGTCAACTTCATATATAAATATATGTGGCAAATATAATACATATAATTATATACAAATAATAATGCATGGCACAACTTAATCGCAGTAGGACGGTGACTTTTAGCCGGTGTGCCACAAGCAGAACACTCGTGTGCCATAAGAATTTTTAAAACTTAAAATACCTGACTATTTTGTCTGGAGCACTGACCTCTTTTCCCTTAGATTATCAATACAAAATGACAACAGCCAACACAACAACAGCTCACTGGTGTGAATGAATCAAAATTATACCTCTTTTTGTCATATTGGCAAAAATATATATTTTTGGTGTGCTGCAGATGTTAGTAATCCGTTTATGTTGTCATGAGACAAAAAAGGTTGAAAATTGCTGTTGCTGAGCACAGGCATGGAATCCCCTTAGCAAGGTGTTTTCACAACATCAAAACAACCAGACAGTTCAGACGAATCGCCCATTTTGGCACCATTCAGAAATACCTGGGCATGAACCCACTGTGAAACAGCACCGCGCCGACTTTGAGCAGTCTCTGCTGTGTACCTACAAGAAGGCCAGACTGTAGCACTGACAACACCAAATGCTGGCTGGGTGGGCGGAAACAGGAGTTCTCGTTCATATTCGGGAGTGAGGATGCAAAATGGTACGGCCACTTTTGGAAGACAGTTTGGTAATTCCTTACAAAACTAAATGAACTCTGACCATGAGATCCACACAAAAACTGTACACCGATGTTTAGGGCTGCTTTCTGGAGGTGTGGTGTGTCCAGACAACGAATATTATTCAGCGCTAAAAAGCAATGAGATAGGAAGCAACGAAAATGCAGGGGGAAACCTTACATGCACATTACTCAGTGAAGAAAGCCCATCAGAAAAGGCTTACGTTACAGGAAACTGTACTTGAACAACAATTAAAATTAAAATTAAATTTTTAAGAAAAAGAAAAGGCCTACATACTGTGAGATTCTGACCACGTGACATCCTGGAAAAGGCACAACTATGGAGATAATGGAAAGGTCAGTGGTCTCGGGTGTGGTCGTGGTGGTGAGAAGTGATGAGCAGGCAGAGTAGAGAGGATTTTTAGGGCAATGAAATACTCTGTGTTTTCTAATATTGTAATGACAGGCATGTGTCATTATACATTTTCCCAAACCCACAGAATATACAACACAAAGGGTGAATCCTAAAATGAACTATGAACTCTGTACAATTAACATATGTTGATGTGTGTTCATCTGAGGTAAAAATTGTATCATTCTGCTACATGAACTTGAGGTAAAAATTGTATCATTCTGCTACATGAACTTGATAACGGGAAAGGCTATGCCTGTGTGGGGGCAGGAGTTATTGAGGAAATACCTACACCTCCCTCCCAATTTTGCTGTAAACCTAAAACTTCTCTAAACAAATAGAGTTTTATTTCTTAAGTAAACTTAGAATAGAAAATTCTAGAATTGAATGAAGCCATTTTAAAATCAATTAGGTAAAGAAAAAATACTTGTTTCACAATACAAATATTTTTTTCTTGGCCACTCCCATTTCTTAAAGCATCCATGAATGTATTTGAAGACTACCATCGGCATTTGTCTTTAAACTGTTTTCTGCAAAACATAAATGGAACTAACTGGTGATGCCTGCCTCCAGGCCCTGCCTCCCTTATTAGAGGGAGGGACACTATTGTTATCAGGAAGTGCTGCAGTGAGATCGAATCCCGTGCCTTTGACTAAAGTCAGAATATACTCGCGACTATTCCTGAGTACAGTGCTGTGTTCTAAGCCAATGCATGGAAAATAGTTCTCCTGTACTTTGCAGTTATGCTATATTATATGAATTTCAAAATAACACTAATTTTCCTGTACATGTACACAGTGGAATACTAGTTGGCCATAAATAAGAATGAAATCTTACCTTCTATAACAGCATGGAAGCACCTAGAAGTCATTATACCAAGTGAAATAAGTCAGACAGAAGAAAGACAAATACTATATGATTTCACTTAAATGTGGAATCTCAAGAACAAAACAAACAAATGAACAGAATAGAAATACACTCATAGAGAACAGACTGAGGGTTGACTGCCAGAGGGGAGGCGGGGTGTGGGACTGGGTAAAGGGATTAAGAAGTACAAATTGGTAGTTACAGAATAGTCTGAGAGATGTACATTACAGCATAAAGAATATAATCGATAATATTATAACAGCTACATAAGGGGCCAGATGGATATATGAAATATCAGGGGGATAATTTTGTAAAGTACATGATTGCCTAACCACTATGCTATACACTTGAAATCAATGCAAAATAATATTGAATGTAAACTATGATTGAAAAATACAATTTAACAAAAACACAATTTTTAGTTTTTATTTATAACCTTGTCTCAACTTTAAAGGCAGTATGAGCCCATGGGAGTCTGGACACAGTATATTCAAGGTAGAGAACACACGTTAATTTTAATCAACAGCTGACATGGTATTAAAAAAACAACAGAGAATCTGAAGTCTACAATCGCTTGATTCTAGGCACATGTGCAAGATAAACTCCCTCGGAGGGTTTGCCCCGCCCCCAAGACTCTGACCATTTCTTTCTGAGGGGTTTCCGCTCCCCTCAGTCACATCTATCACTTCCAGAAGCCCAGGAGTATTTGCAGCCCAGGCTCATCATGGACTTCTGCTGTGTGATGAAATTATGAAACATATATTTCTTAATTTGATATATAGTGTTAAATACACTGATACACATGTATTCTTTTCATTCTTGTCTCATCTCTACATTTCGTGTTTCTATATTTTGTTCTCAACATTTTTCTTGCTATTAATCAAAATATTTTCTGCTTCATCTTTAAATTTTGTGTTTTTATGTTTTCCTTTGCATTTTTATGGTTATTGTTTGCATTAAATAACTGTTTTTGATTACTTTACTATTGCCTGCATAGGGATACATTTTTTCCAATTTTATTTATTTAGTTAGTTAGCTAAGATTAAGTAGAAACATAAACCAATTTGATGTTTTCCCCCCACAGCAATTGCAAGATCGTAAAAATTGCTAAGCTCTTACATTTCTATATTCTACGGTCATTACAATTCTAATCAATTTTGAAGATGTATTATACTACTTCAGAGGATGCTTGAGATGAAATTCCTTTCACACCAAGAAATTACGATTTTTATATGCATGCCTTCTATACATAACACT
Source organism: Carollia perspicillata (assembly GCA_004027735.1). Taxonomy (NCBI): domain Eukaryota; kingdom Metazoa; phylum Chordata; class Mammalia; order Chiroptera; family Phyllostomidae; genus Carollia; species Carollia perspicillata. The sequence goes on from PVKM010013626.1 coordinate 27,528, forward strand.
GTCTCTGGCTTACAATTTTTGCATTCAGTTTTGTAAACCACAAAATCTTGAATTCCACATTTAATTGATTTTAAAAATTAATTGTTGAGGAAAAAAATGGTTTTTGAGATAAAAGAGAGTGGCATAGGCTCACTCGTGCCCCATCTGTTGCCCCACTCTCTCAAATGGCCACTTCGGGCGCATTCAGTGTACTGAATGCTTCCTAAATGAAAATCCCTGCACAACAGACCCACCCCGAGAAACGAAGTCAGAAGAGTTCCAAAGTGAAAGGAATGTTCCCTTTCTCAGTAGGCTGGTTAATTGCCTGTGCCTTCATTTTGATTGATTTTTAAGATTAGAGGGAAAAAAGGTAACTTTTCTTTGCAGAAACAGTCACAGCAAGCAGGAGTTGATATCTTTTACTGAATGAACAATGCTATTCATAAAGGAAGAAAATTACAAAGGTTTGTTTCCTGTTGGTAATTTTCCTAGGGCACTGAATTAGTGGGATGCTGCTGGGAGCTGCAGGAGAGCTTTCTGATACATGAGCAGGAAGGAGCGACCTAATGAGGGGCGTTAATCATCGGAAGCTGCAGTTGGCGAACACGTCAGCCAGGGGTCAGACTCAAGTTACCTCCAAAGTTAGTGTTGCAGGTAATGCTAAGTAAAAGCAAAAGTGACCCAAATCATTGATTTTTTTTTTTGCTTGACTCAATTAGAGGTAAGAAACAAAATTCTTGGTGGGAACAAAGCAGTTATAGTAAAGGAAAATCAACGACAAAATTAGTTCATCTCTATTTTCTTCTTTTTCAGCTCTGCATCTAATTTGTACCAGTTTGCTAGGGTTGCCTCAACAGTGTGGCACCAAGTGGCTACAACAAATGTAAAATTATTATCTCACAGTTCTGCGGTCTAGATGTCCAACGTCAAGGTGTTGGCAGGTTTCCGTCTCTCCCAAGTCCACGGGCAGGGTATGTGTCATACCTCTCCCCGAGCTTCGGGTGGTTTGTTGGCAGTGTGTGGCTTGCACAAATGTCACTGCATCTCCACCTTCGTATCCATGTGGCTTTCCTCGTGTGTGTGTGTGTGTGTGTGTGTGTGTGTGTGTAGTTCAAAATTCCCTATTTTAGAAGGATTCATATTAGATAAGGGCCAGCAGTAATGACTTCCTTTTAACTTGATTATCTCTGTAAAGACCCTATCTCCAAATAAAATCACATTCTGATGTGTTGAGGGTTAGAACTCCAACAGAGCTATTGGGGAAAGGGGACACCCAATTCAGCACAAAATATAATTAAAAATTAAGTCGTGAATAAATAGGACTTTCAATTTATACCTAAAACAATTTAAAGTTTGCTTGAGAGATGAAACACATTAAAATATTTGTAAGGAACAGAGCATGACATAGCCAAACACACACATGCACACCCCCAAATACCATGTGATTCCACTTACATGAGGTGATTAGAGCAGCCACAGGCAGAAAGACAGAAAGTAGAATGTTGGTTGCCAGGTGCTGAGATGGGGGGAAGGGGAATTAGTGTTGGACGAGTTTAGAGTTTCAATTTGGGAAGGTGGAAATTTTCTGGAGATGGATGGTGGTGATGATTACACAGTGGTGTGACTGTACTTAATGCCACTGAATTGTACACTCAGCAATAGTTACAATGATAAGTTTAATGGCATGTATATTTTATCACAATGTGGAAATGTCATCATGTGCCAAGAAAGAGTTATTCCCTCCACTGCCCCCTTACCCCCAACTAAGAATCTGGGCTGAGGCCTGGCGCTTTGGGCTTACGAATGCTTTTTCTAGCCACTGTTTGTAGGAACCCTGCTGTGGACAGAAAGAATGGGATCCCTCTACTTAGGGTGCAGGTCAGTCATTTGTAACAGGTACCCGAAACAGCAGCGACTTAGACTCGAGGGAAACTCCTTTCTGCCACATAGGACCTGGAAGTGGGCCACGTGGGGGTGGCAGGGCCACTCTGTTCCACGCAGCCATTCAGGGGCCTGGTCTCCTCTCTCGTATGGGAGTTTCTCCCAATAGTCATCACCATTATCTTCACCATCATCACCATGGAAATAAGTGCATGTTGGAACTTGCTGAAATGTTTGCTAATTAAAACTGTTTTGTTTATTATCTATAAAGATAGGGTCAGTCAATGTGAGCTTTGGGACTCCATTTTTTAAAACTTAGAAACCAAGGTTGCCTTCATGTGGAAAATCCTAAAGAAATTATAAAGCTAATCAGAGTCAGGATATGCCAGCTGAGCATAAACCCTGAAAGAATACCCTAAACAGAAGGCAGACACAGTTTACTTCGTCTGGTTTTCTTTTTTATACTCAGCAGGTCTTTCACCTTCTGGTGGCCACAAAACATGCAATTACACTTTTATTTTGTTATATGAGTACAATCATCACATGCAGTTTCTGCAATGGAGAACACCTTTGAAAGGTATACGAGCTACCTCTGTGGGCAAAGGGCATTGCCATCCAAGAGCCGAACACTGTCAAAGCGAATTAACAC
>PVKM010013627.1:0-29964 GCA_004027735.1 Carollia perspicillata
GGGAGTCCGCGCTGGTCTCGGCCCTTCCTACCGGTCTGGGTGAGTGTTTCTTCTTTAACTCCTTGGTTGTAAGACTTCCATACACTTCGATTTTCTGTCAGTTGTGGTCACTTTTTGTTTTTAAATTGTCATTGTCCCTATTTTGGTTGTGTGAGGAGGCACAGTGTGTCTATCTACGCCTCCCTCTGGGCTGGAGGTCCCGATCATATTTTTAACTCTTCTCTTATTTTCTTTATTGCAATGCATTCTTTTCTTTTGAACACAATATCTCTTCCAACCAATTTGAAGGTATTGATTATATTTATTTATGTTTAATTTCCTTTGTTTATATTATTTTGCAGTTTTCTTTCATTTGCTGTGATTCCATAATTTCCCCAGGGGTTCATTCTTGTTTTTCTTGAGTTTAGAATTCATTATTTCTAAAAAAAAATGTATATGCCATGGCTGGTGTAGCTCAGTGGATTGAGCATGGGCCTGTGAACCAAAGGATCATGGTTCAATTCCCAGTCAGGGCACGTGCCTGGGTTGCAGGCCAGTTCCCAGCCGGGGACACACGAGAGGCAGCCATACGTTGATGTTTCTCTCCCTCTCTCCTTCCCTTCCCCTCTAAAGATAAATAAATAAAATATTTAAAAAAATGTATATGTGATGTCTTTTCTGTTGGTTTTCCTCCAATACTTAGACATTCTAGTTGTCTAACAGACATCACTGCTCAAGTAACACCCAAACAGGCCCTGATCACTGGAGCCTGGCTCCAGGGCGTGTGTGTAGGTATGTGGGGGACCTTCATCCCAGTCCCTCCTCGAAGCACAAGCCATCTGCAGTACTTGCTCTGCTTCTCCAGCTCCCACCACTCCAGAGTTTCTGGTGCTTCAACTCCCTGCTCTCACGGCTTGAACCTGCAGACCAATCAAGGGTCTGTGGCTCTAAAAAGTAACCACTCCCTTTCCAAGGACAGGATGGGACGGGGGGTTGGATCCTGATGTAAATGTTTGTCACCCTTAATGAATCACCTCACCAACTGTCTTCATCCTACTCTTTCCCCTATTTCCCACTGTCTCCGCTCTTTGGATTATTTTGGTTCACAGTTGGGAAAACACACTCTGTTTGACCTTCTTTTCCTTCTGTATAAGATTGTGACTTCCTTAGTTCTCTTAGGTTTTACTTTCAGTCTGGTCTGAATGGCTCTATCGCCTCCAGAAATTTGTCTGGTGGCATTGCTTTCAAATCTACCCCTCTGCTAAGATTTATTCTTTTTCTATGTACAGATATTTCTGTGCTGTTTTAGTGAAATTCCCCCCCCCCCCCCGCTTTTTTTTGAGAGAAAACCTTGTGTTCAGTTAGCTAACCTGAACTGGAAAATCAACCCTTTGTTTAGGCCTTTGCTGTGTAACCAGGACTTTTCAATTTTATTGTTTCTTTTGTTGAAGAATTTAGAACAAATGCCTTAAGGTCAGGTCAGAAGTATTCTGGGCTGTGCCCCCAAGGCTCTTCCTGGGTCATGATTAATCAGAGTCCCTTGCTGAGGCACAAGTATAGACGTGGTCTTCCTCAGGGTGAGAATTGGCAGACAACCTTATCTCACCTTTCAAGGAATATAATCACAAAGGCCCAAACTTTGAAAGCTATTTCAAAATCTACTTCACATTTATTTTAGGTGATTTCAGGACTTTTATACAACAAGGACTCCAGGTTGTTTATCTTTCCATCCCAGAGTTTCCGAGAATAAATGGAGATTAGCTTCCCTTAAATTCACTTATGTTTGTGGGACACTTTCTGTTTTACATGGACTTTCATGTTGATATTCATTTAAGCCTCTTGACAAATTTTCCCAGTAGACATGGAATATTATCCTCATGTAACACACAAGCAAATTGATTCAGGGAGGTTATTTGCCAAGGTATACAAATAAAATATCAAACCCTGCAATTTTCCTGAAATTCTTTGTGTATACCTCATGTGCATTTCTTTCTTTAATGACTGAGGTGAGACCAGTGTCTTTAGACAAAAAGTGGTTTTAAGTCAAGATGTATATCCCTGAGGTTAGATAGGAATTAAACTAGATTGTCAGGATTAGATTCAGTATTCACTGAAAAAAAAGTAACTGATTCTAAAAGATTAGATTTTTATATTTTTAAAAGGCATAGACCAATTATTCCTTTAAAAAGCACCCCAAACCCCCTCCCACAACCAAGAAAAACAATTACAGGTATGATTATAGGAATTGCTTTAAGATGCTTGATCACCTACATTAACTCCATCTTTCTGTCCATGTTTCCTTTATAGGGTATATTAGTTATTTATTGTTGTATTTAAAAGCACACTCCCCTCAAGCTTAGTGGCTTGAAACAGCCCCGTATACTTACCATTCCTAAGTCCATCAATCAGAGGGGCAGTCCTGTTGATGTGTCCTGGCTCGGCTGATCTCACCTGGGCTCACTCAAGTGTCTGTGTTCAGCTTGAGTGTTGATTGGAAACTGACTACTCTGCTCATGACTTGTGGCTCCTGGCCGGCTGGTTTGGCTGGAGTGGTGCCTTTCACCAGCCAGCAGGCCAACCCAGGCCTGTTCATGTGGTGGCATCTGAGTTCCAAGGCAGTGATTAAAAGCTCACCAGGCCTCTTGGAGCCCAAGGATTAGAACTGCCAAAATGTCACTTCCACCGTATTTTCTTGGTCCAAAATAAGTCAGAAATTCAGCCCATACAAAGGGTAGGGAATCTTCAAAGTCATATTGGAAGGGGCATGGACACAGAGAGGAGAATAACTGGCCTCATTTTTGAAACAGTCTGCCACATGTGTTTATTGTACCCTGCCTCAGCTGCTGTGAGTGTTAGCTGCCAAAGGCCCACTGATGCCTCCCTTTTTTTTGGTGAATTGCCTTCAGCTGAAGGGGATTATGCCCTATCTTTTTTTTGTGAGGGGAAGGAGGTGTGTCCCACAGTCAACGAGTGATGGATATGGGAATAGAGATGGCCGATGGCCAGGCCCGCGGAAGCAAGGTTGTAGGTGATGCAATTTAAGCTCCAGAGCCTCCCTGTGGATCAAGGGAAGACTAGACTTCATCTCAGTTCACATCCTTGTTCTGCTCTTACCTTGCCCCTTTCTTACCTTTCTCACCCCCTTACAGGGTTTTCCTGAAGAGTACTCCCTCAATAATTCACAGGCACCCAATTCCTTGGCTCAGACCCTACTTCTATGAATCACTCTCAGTGTGGCTGTTTTATGATGACATGATATTAAAAGACAGCAGGCACTTGTCATTAGTACATATCTACAAGCATTGTTGCATATTCTTAGCTTACCTGTAAGTATCTTTAAGATTTCAAAATGCTGTGTTACACTTTGGTAAAAGTAACAATAGCTAATATTTACTGAGTGCTTACCATGTATAGGCTCTGTGCTCAGTATGTAACATACATGATCTCATTTAATCCCCACCATGACCATATGAGACAGCTATTGTTATTAGTGTTTATACTTTCAGTGTTTTCTAAATCATTTTCTACCCGCAATTTTGTCCTATATTATTTACTCTGGCAACACAAGACTTCTGAGTCTGCATAAAAATAGTCTGTGACACAAGGCATAAGGAAACACCTGACATATCACAGACAAGATAACTTGACCTCCTTCAGCTCAGAAAAATCAGGCCTCTTTGGGTGCCTCATTGAACAATATTGGTAGGAAGACCTAATGGCCAAGGAAAAGTGTGTTCAGAACAGTAAATCATTTCAGTGACATCGGTTGGTCATTTTGGTGTTCAAGTCTTGTCACTTTAGTATTACAAAGTGTTGCAAAGTATAAAGGTCATTTATATATGTGTAACAAATGTTGTGGACATCACAGGAAGATGAGAAGTGAGTCAATAGCAACTGTTCAAATCAGTAAGTTCCTAATTTCAGCAGCTGCAGCAGGAAATAGGAAATCTTTTAAAGAGAGGGTGAAGGGAAAGGCACCACTTCTTAGTTGTGTGGCAGTGTTTTGTCTTTTTCAGTTCAGGTGGAAATGGCCTCGAACTCCAAGGGAAAACCCAGAGAAGAAGACCAGATAAGACTGGCATGGTGCTAAGCCAGAAACCAAGGCTTAAAGAGGTAAAGAGAACTATCCCAAAGGTTACACAGCTAGGAAGTGGTGTGATGGGGATTTGAACCAGGGTGCTCGCTGCCCCTGCAAAATAACAGGAAATGAAAGACTTGACAGTGTGAGGCTATGTGGAGGGTGATTTTGGGAGAGTAGCTCCTACAGTGCATATTTCTTCTACAGTAAAAGCAAAGGAAACTCCAACAGGTGGCATTCCACGTAGTTGCCATGATTCCTCCTCTCTGAGCTAAACCCCTGCAAGTTTTACTTCTGGGGGATTTCAACAGCACTTATACAATTAAATATATTTGTTACCCAGAAGCAGAACAGACATTTGAGGAGAAGGGGAGCTTGAGAGAGAGACTGAATCAACCAACAAGAAGCTACTAAGAGACATAAACTTGAGGGTTTATGTAAAGAAAGTTTCTCTGGAAGGTGAATAATTAAGACAATTCTTCGAGTGAAAGACATGGAGCCTAATTCACCAGAATATCAGATACCTTTCTCTACAAGGAACCAGAGAGTGAAAGCCACCATCGAGCACTCTGTGAGTTCCCTGGGGGAGGACTCATCGGCGTCGGGCACACAGTGACCCACTTGTTTACACACCCATAGAACAGAGCTGCAGGAATCACTCAGGTTCCCAAAGGTCAGTTGTTTAATCCAAGAGAAAAGCAGTCACCTCCGAGCCCCACAAAAGCCCAGTTTACTCTCAACTTTTAGTAGATTTAATGTGTCCCGGTGTCTTGAAGACAAAGCCAACGACTGACTTTTACATCCGCCAAGCCGATCTTCCCCTGTTCTAAGCAGGCAGCCAGTTGCTGCAGGTCGCTTCTATTACCTCAGATGCAGGAGGTATATAGTACAGAGCAAAATGAGAAAAGAAGTGAGAGCATAAGGCAAAAGGACTGGATGAGCTCAAAAACGAACAATAGGGGCCTGGTGAGCCATTCTCGGCAGGGTGCCCAGAGCAGCTTCGGGAGATGGAGGGAGCCCAGAAAGAGAATTTCCTGCTTGGGGTTAAAAAAATAAATCTAACTGTCCTCTAAGAGGTGGTCCATTCATCCTGTGCAGCATTACATCATTCATTTGAAAGTTGCATGTAGTAAGGAAAACAGCAGCCAGTCTCTTAACACCTTTGTCACACCTGGGTTATATGAATATTATCTTGTGTTGGGGGGGGGGGATTTCCAGAAAGTTTCAATCCTGGTAAAAGCTTGAACATCCTGTTACTTCTCTAAAACTTCTCCTACATTTCCTCTCTACTTCTGTCTCTCTCAGCCCACACTTATCTTTGATAGAAAATAAAGGGTAATCACCACCTAGGTTAGGAAGCAGCATTTTTTCAAACCCATGATTATTCTGGAGTCAGCAAAATCCTTCTGTCATAGAGAATCCCAGAGTGGCTTTACATTTTCACTGCCCTTTAGAACTCATCGGTTTCTCTCATCAACAGTACTTTGGAAGTGTTCAAAGCTCCATACTGTCTAGCCAGTCTTCCTTCAGAAAGTTGATAATTCTGGCTTTCTCTTTCCAATTTATCAACCCAAGAAACCTTGAACTTGGGGAGGCTTTGCCTTAGGTGTCCAGATTTGTTACTCTGAACCGTTTTCCATGTGAATTTTCCCTGATGCTCGTACAACCTGTAATAAATAACTACAGTCCTTTGCACCCTTAGCAGGAGTATTGTTTTATGGCACACTGTTTTAAGATAGAATTTGTTTTAATCTTCAGTTAAGCCTCTTTATACAAACATAGGTGCCAAAAGAACAAATACAATTCACTTAAAAGTTGTTTGTCTAGTTAACTGTAAGTACGCAAATCAGTTTCCTGTCCACACAAAGAATTTTCTTGTGTTTGAAATCTTTGACCAAGGGGACGTTGGCCTGGATTTTTATAGGGAATTTACAACTTAAATTATCTATAGTGCTCTGTGCAGCAGGATGTGAGGCGACTTAGCAAACAGCTGGCTAGTAGCGATCAATTATATTGCCAGAGTTTCTGAAAAGGACCTTTGTGTGTGCAGAGTGAAGGTGTTACAAAGGGCCCATGTGAAAATGGAGATTCAGCATGCTAAAAGGTGTCGGGAAGTTGGAGGACAGCAGGAAGGAAACAGAAAAAGGAAAGCCTAGTGTCAAGATAAAATTAAGACAATGGTTTGCATACAGCCCATTTCCCTCGTTTTGTAGTCAAGGTTTTCCTCTTTTGCTTTTTTTCTTCCATGTATTTATTCCCTTTCCTTTAAGAAACCTGAAAACATTTGCATTAGTATTTCCAAAGAGACTCTTGCTCCGTAAGGTCCACGGCAGGTGTAGATTGTCTTTTGAAGACAAATTGTGCGTGGCAGTCACAGCGGAGGCCTGGCTGAGGCTCTGTGTGGAGGGAAGTTGTTTTGGGAGCAGTGCCGACGTGAGCCCTTCACACAAGACAGAGACTCTTCTGCAGCGGTGCTACCCCCAGCCTCCCATGTGTTAATTGATGTACTTTGTTCTTTTTGACAGGCTCTTTAACTTTCTTCTCTTCACTGGTTTAACCCCTGGAGACTTCCCTGCGGTCTGGATAAGTCGGACAGGAGCTACACATTGCCTTGGGGAAAGGCGGCTGCTGTGGAACGCGGATAACGAAGGGAGCATATTCTCAGTTCCCAAAGTCAGAGCTGCTGGTTTAGATGAAATATGGGAAAAAATCACAAGCATCCTTGTAGAACCAGTTTCTCTTGTGGTCAAGCCTGGGAGAACGTAGACATGAGTAAGTGTGCAGTTTGAAAAAATAGAAAAACTTCACCTGCATTTGGACTAGGGGATTCTCTGGGAACTGACCCATTCTTCCCCTGCCATTCTGCTGTGACAGCTGGTAGGTATTGGTGAGAACTGCTGGCACAGTGTGTCTAGGCAGTAGGAGGCTGGGGACAGTTTCCTCAACTTTATGTGCACTTGCAGTTGTGGGCGAAGGCACTCGAAAGTCCTTCAGGTCTCCAGAGCAGGTCACCGAGGTAAGCTGAAGGAAGCCTCTGGGCAGCATGGGCCCTGTGGCGGGAATGAAGGGTTACCTCACTGCCGGGGGATGGAGACCACATTTTCATGTTTGCAGATGGATGCCAGGATACTATGTGGGAGCCAGATCAAGGTCTGCAGTCTGTGCGTGCACGCACCATGGGAATAAGACAGGGTGAGTCACACCTGGGAGGCCAGCATGGGCCCGACACAGAAATAGACACCTCCTGTTGAGCTGAGCAAGTGCCATCTGCTTACACCCTCTCGACAGTTTGTTAGCATCAACCCGAGGATGAGGATAAATAAGAAATGTTCTTGATAAAGAAAAACAGGCTGAGATTTTTTTCCTATGAAAATTTTTTACTTGAGATAGTTGTACGTTCACATGCTGTTGTGAGAAATTATACAGAGAGATTCCGTGTATCCTTTACCCAGTCTCCCCAATGGCAGCAACTTGCAAAGCTGCAGTTATCATATCACAGCCAGTAGTACATGGACACTGATACAGTTAAGGCACCGAACACTGCCCTCACCACAAGGAGCCTTCATGGTGCCCTTTGATAACCACACATACTTTCTAGCCCTTAACATCTGGCAACCACTGACCTGTTCTCCATTTCTTTTTTCTTTTTTTTTTAAAAGGTTTTATTTCTTTTTAGAGAAAGGGGAAGTTAAGGAGAAAGAGAGGGAGAGAAACATCAATGTGTGCTTACCTCTTGCATGCCCCCAGCTGGGGACCTGGCCCACAACCCAGGCATGTGCCCTCGCTGGGAATTGAACCAGTGACCCTGTGGCTCACAGGCCTGCACTCAGTTCACTGAGCTTAGAGGCGTTGGAGCTTAGAGGGAGTGAGTCTTGAGTAGGTAAGTCTGTGTGTGTGAGTTCTTTAAGAGGAACTGCTTAGGGCTCCAGCAACCTTCTCTACCGACTCAATCCCCATGGGGTTTTGCAGCCAGAAGTTGTGGGGATTTATCTTCCTGGCACTGGAACCAGGGGCTGGGGGGCATGGTGTGGGTCTGGGACTCCTCATTCCCAAGTTATCCCTCCCAAGTTCTTATCCACCTCATGTAGATGTGGGACCATCTCGTTTTGTATTTGTGCCCCTCTTATCAGTCCAGACGGATGTGGTTTCTTCAATTCCATAGTTGCCAGACTTCCATTCAACTCAATTTCTGAAGTTCCTGAGTGATGGTTTTATATTTTAGTTGTGATTTTGATGTGGTTGTGAGAAGAGGCGAGCCATGTCTGCCTACACCACATCTTGATCCCAGTTGCATTTTTATACACCAATAAAGAACTATCAGAAAGGGAAACTAAGGAAACAATCCCATTATAATTATATAAAAAAATACCTAGGAATAACTTTAACAAGAACGTAAAAGACCTGTACTTGGAAAATTCTAAGACCTGGAAGAAAGGAATCAAATAAGATACAAATGAGTGGAAGCATATACTGTGTCCATGGGTAGAAAGAATTAACGTCACTAAAATGGCCATACTACCCAAAACAGTCTATAGATTCAGCGTAATTCTTATGAAGATACCAATGGCATTTTTCACAGAACTAGAACAAATATTCCGAAGAGTTTATATGGAACCACAAAAGACCCAGAATAGCCACAGAAATGTTGCGAAAGAAGAGCAAAGTTGGAGGAATCATGCTACCTGGTATCAGACTGTACTCCAAGGCCATAGTAATCAAAACAGCATGGCGTTGGCATAAACACAGACATATAGATCAATAAAACATAACGGAGATCCCAGATAAGGCCATGCACTTATGGGCAATTAATGTTTGACAAAGGAGGCAAAAATTTACAATGGGGTAAAAGTAGTCTATTCAATATATGATAATGGGAAAGTTGGTCAGATATTGTGCAGGAAAGTGAAACCAGATCATCTTTTCACACCATATACAAGAATAAACTCAAAATGGATTAAAGACTTAAATGTTAGACTCAAAACCACAAAAATTCTAGAAGAAAACATAGGCAGTAAAATCTGAGGCATTTCTTTTTGAAGATTTTATTTATTTTTAGAGAGGCAGGAAGGGAGGGAGAAAGAGAAGCATCAACATGTGGTTGCTTCTCATACACCCCCCAATGGGGACATGGCCTGCTATACAGGCAAGTGCCCTGACCGGAAATTGAACTGGTGACCCTTTGGTTTGTACAGGGGCACTCAATCCACTGAGCCACACCAGCCAGTGCTCAGACATTTCTTGTAGCAAGCAATAGTTTTTCTGATCTATCTCTTCAGGAAAGGGAAACATAAGAACAAATAAACAAATGGGACTATATTAAACTAAAGTTTTTGCACAACAAAGGAAATCATCCACAAAATGAAGACGGTTCATTGAATGGGAAAACATATTCGCCAAGAATACATCTGGTAAATTTTTGTATCCCAAAACGGATACAAAATTGGCATGTGGTATCCGCTGGCAAGTTTCCTCCTGGCTTGGGCTCCCCGCCCCCCAGGACTGGCTCCATGTTAGTGGCACCCCCAGCACAGTGGAGAGGGCTCTGTGGGTGGTAGGGGAGACCCTGGAAAAGCCAAGTGCCTGGGCAGGTGCACTGGGAGTGGCCTGGGTGTTTCTTTCAGCTTTGCAAGCTGAGACAGAGACTGAACTTCACAATGCAGCGAAGTTACATGAACTCTAGAAGCCTTGGAGGCATGGATCTGCACCCTCGAGGAGGACTTCGGAACAGTGGAGCCCTGGCGATTCCCGTCCCCGGTCCTAGCAGTCCAGTTGGAGGAGGGGGAGGAAGAACTGAGTTCCCTGCGGGCCTCCCGTCAGTGATATAGAAGAGGAAGTCGCCGCAGCCCCTGGCGCCTGGGGGAAATATGGTTGGCCCCATTCAGATAGTTGAACATGATCTGTTGCCACTATACGCAGGCCAAACTAGTAGAGCTGAGGAATCAGTTTTGGCAGTGGGCGGGGGAGCCCTTGACAGCATGGCTCCACCGCCTTTGGGATTTAGGGGTGGATAGTATCATGTGCAGTGATAATGAAACAGAAAAGTTAGCTTCCATTACAACTCACCCTCGCCCGCCCCCCCCCCCTCCACCCATGCCAGCAGCTGCAGAATAGCTGGCAAAAAGGGAGGTGGCAGGGATCTCATTCGCTGTTGGAATGAGTCATGGCTGTGATTCCACAAGGTCTAGGAGGGTGTAGGAGACTTGCCGGACATTGAGTAAATAGCAGTCCTATGTGGACTTAGTGCAGATCCTGCAAGAGTTGGGCATGCTCCAGGACATGTTTAAACCCTATACTCAGCCCCAATGATGAATGCTTTACAGCAGGATCGAGGGATCTGATACTACAGCACGCCCCTTCTGTCTCATTTGGATCCCTTGGGGCTATCTTGGCGCCAGAAATTGGGCGCGGTGTTAATGACGTCACCACAAAGGTGGCCAGTCTCAGGGAGGCGGAGTGCGCACGGTGTCTAGAGCTCCCTCTGTCTTGCAGTTCAAGAGCGACCCGGTGTGGTTGAACCTTTTGGGGGCTGGAGTAAATCAAAATGAGGTTGATAGGGAGCCAAACGCCGACTTACTAGAACTCTGTAAACAGTTGCGAGCTGACCAACGTTTCCTGCAGCCCCACAAGAAGGCAAAGGCAAAACCTGGGGATGCAACTCGGCAGGCCCATCCTGTGTGTCTGGAGGACCATATGGCTCTGCCAACCTCCTGGGATGAGGGAGGAGGTATCCTTTGGACACTTGAGTAGGGGGAGGGCTGGGGACGGGAGGCCACATGTGGAATTGGCTGTCCACTGGACCCCTACAAATGTGCAGTGGGTCCTGGCACTAGTAGACACAGGGGCAGAATGTATTCTCCTGTATGGAAACCCTGATGAGGTTTTGGGACCTGAGGCCTCTATTGATGGTTATGGGGGAGAAGGGGGATGGGAGGGCGGGGCAGTGCACAATGTAAAGGCAAAGGCCATGAAGCTTTCCCTGGATATTTGGTAATTGCCCCTGCCCCCATGAATATACTGTTTATGTGTCCCCCATTCCTCAGTATATATATACATCCTGGGCATTGATGTGCTGCAAGGCTTATGGCTGCAAACCACTCGGGGAGTTTTGCTTGAGAGTATGAGTGGTGAGAGCTCTTTTTCGGAGGTATGCTGAGCATTCACCCATTCAGTTACCATCCCTCTGACAGGTGATGGTGGTGAAGCAGTACCAGTTGCCCAGGGGACATGAGGAGATCATGGCTGCTGAAGGAGAATTGGAAAAGGCAGGGATAATTAGGGCCACTCAGAGTCTCTCCAACTCTCCCATGTGGCCAGTGTAGAAGCTAGGTAGCATGTGGAGAATGACGGTAGATTACTGGGAGCTCTATAAGGCCATTCCCCTAATACATGCAGTGGCCCCCTCCGTGGTGGATGGGATGTTCTGGTTAACCAATGAGCCAGGAACCTACCACTTTGTAGCTGATCTGGCAAATGCTTTTTTCTCCATTGATATTGCTCCAAAGAGTCAAGATCAGTTTGCTTTCACATGGGAAGGCTGACAATGGCCTTTTACAGTGCTCCCTCAAGGGTGTTTGCATAGCCTGCCATTTATCACGGGCTTGTAGCAGAAGACCTGGCTAAGTGGCCATGGCCTGCTGAAGTGCGCCTTTTCCATTACACTGATGACATTTTGCTAGCCAGTGATTCTCTTACAGGGTTAGAGAAAGCAGTGCCGCAAGTATTGTTACACCTAAAGTCATGTGGCTGGGCCATCAACGAGGCCAAGCTGCAAAGGCGTGGATTGTCTGTCAAATTCTTGGGGGTTATCTGACTGGGTAAGACAAAAGTCATCCCTGAAGTGGTGGTAGATGAAACTCAGGTGTATCGGACCCCTAGCCCTGTGAAGCAGCTCCAAACATTTTTGGGCCTACTTGGGTGCTGGAAGTGTTTGTGCCACACCATGCTCAAGTTGTTCAGCCCTTGTATGCTTTGGTAAAAAAGGGAATGAGCTGGGATGGCACCCCAACCTCGAAACAAGTGTTCCAAGGAGCAAGCACATCATTAAGTGTGCTCAGGCCTTGCATGCTCTGGATCCTGCTGCCTTGTGAGCTAGATGTGCATGTGACACAAGAAGGCTTTGGGTGGGGTCTTTGGCAGCAATCAGAACAGCTATGTCAACCCCTGGGATTCTGGTCCAAGCCATGGAAAGGAGCAGATGCATGGTACTCTCTGATTGAAAAGCAACTGGTGGTGGTGTATGCTGCCCCGTAGGTCATGGGAGCAGTAACAGGAACTGCCCCAGTAACTGTGAGGACCACGTATCCCATTGCGTGGTGGGTCCAAGATTGAATAGCAAGCCTTGCATTGGGATGGCTCAGACATCCACTGTTGGCTAAGTGGGGGGCTTTTCTGCAACAAAGAAGTACTCTGTCAATTAGCCCCCTACAGGCTGAGTTGTAGGTAGTGTTGGGTCCTGTCACCTGTGTAGATGAAAAATGTACTGTCCCTGCTAGAATAGAAGAGATGGGAGCTAGCCACTTCTGGGAAGGGTGGGCACCTATTCCCTCAGGTACATAGTATACTGATGGGTCCAGCAGAGGTCAGCCTGCAGTGTGGACTGCTGTGGCAGTTCAACCAGAGACAGAGACAATCTGGTTTGATACTGGAGTAGGTCAGAATAGCCAGTGGGCTGAACTGTGAGCCACATGGCTCATTGTTGCAAATGAAGCACTGCCCCTGACTATTTGCACAGATAGTTGGGTGGTGTACTGGGGACTAACATTATGGATCTCCACATGGCATACAAATAAATGGATGGTTATGCATAGGCCCTTATGGGGACAGGCCTTGTGGCAAGACCTCTGGGAATTAGACCACCAGAAACAAATCACTGCATATCATGTGACCAGGCATGCACCCCTTGCCTCCCCTGGGAATGATGAGGCTGACACTCTAGCCAAGGTGCGATGGCTGGAAATGGTGCCTACCAGCCCATCATGAAGAGATATAGCCCAGTAGCCACACCGTTGCCTCTTATGTTCTGACAGAAGACCATGTGGTCTACTGTAAAAGCTTGGGGATTACCTGTTACCTTAGCAGAGGTATAGGAAGCTTGTCAGACTTGTGTTGTTTGCTCACGAGAGCATCCTCGGAGGCCTTGTGGGAACTACCAGGCAGGTGGTGCATGGACAAATACTGCTAACGCAGTGGCAGGTTGATGTGATCGGACCCCTGTCTAGTTCAGAGGGGTATAAGTATGCAATCACATACGCAGACATGGCCACTGGACTCTTGGCTGCATACCCCATATGCCATCTGGATCAGAAAGCAGTGATCACTGTGCTGGAGCACTTATGTGCTGCTTATGGGTTACCCTTGATCATCGAAAGTGACCAGGGGGTGCATTTTACAGGGCCTTGGTGCAACAAATGGGCCAGAGACATGCAGATTGACTGGAGTTCCATGTGGCCTATCACCCCTAAGCTACTGGAATGATCAAATGATACAATGGTCTCTTAAAGCAGGGCCAGCCACCCCTACATTGGGGAGCTGGACGAAATGCTTGTGGACTGTCCTCCCGACTCTAAATGAGAGGAATTGGAGGGAGCGCCCAGCTCCGGTGGAAGCGTTACTCCACTGGGCTGCTGCTCCAATTCAGTTACAGGTTCAGACAAAGGATGCTTTGCTGAAACCAAGCATGGGAAAACAAGGAAACATTCTGTTGCCTTCACCCAAGGGTCTAGAGCGAGGGCAGACAGTCACTTGGACGTGGCCTTGAGAACATGCGTTGGGTGACTCTTGTTGCCCTTTGGGGTCAAGGGGGGGAGAGGAACTTGCAAATAGTACCCTGGGTAATTGGGACATGGCCCCCAATTTTAAAGGTGACATACCCAGGGCCAGCAGACCACAAAATGCTTCTGCATGGCACCTTTGTGATATACGTATGGCCCATTATGTGTTCTCCACTGTTGCAAGTAGATACTGAGCCCCGAGTTGAGGTATGGTGTTCATGCCCAGGGAGGCCCCCTCTGCCAGCCACTGTCTCGTTGGCTGACCAGAAGCTTGCTTGTGTGTTGCCTGAGAGTTGTGATTTGCCATTGTTAGTTCCAGTAACTGCTTTGCTTTTTCGCCCTTAAGGTGCACAGTAACACCTTAGTGAATTGGGTACATACCTGTGCCTCAGTGGCTAACCAATCAGCATGCTGGGTCTGCACTGAAACCCCCTGAGCATGTCTGCTGGCCTTACATGGTGCATCTCTCCAGCTTCTGTTTCAAGTTGGACTTGGTTACACCAGTGGAACAGTACACATTCCTTATGGAATGCAACCTGGACCTACATCTATGCTGGGGTGGAGCAACATATGACTAGCCCAGGACTTTAGTCGGCTACACCATATGGGATGACTTGGGTTGGCTAATGGCTGAGACCGTGATGTTGGCTGGACCAGCCCCCCTCTGTATTGAGAACCTCAAAGGACAAGCCTAAATGGGCTGGACTCCAATAGGTCTGTATCAGACTCATACCTCGAAGCATTATTGGGAGGCACATAATACCGTGTGGGTGGGAGTTCCCACTGGGACCCTGTGGGTGTGTGGCTCACATGGGTGGCCTTGCTTGCCGGGAATTTGACCAGTCATTGTACCTAGGGGTGGCCCTATTTGCCTGCTCGAGTTTAGAAAACTCGCACAATCTGGCCAGTCAATTGAGAAGCATTTAAGGCAAGACACTGGGTAAAGTGTAGCCCCTGGTGCCCATTAGCTATTTTTTCTCCTCAAGCTGCTCCAGTAGTCACTGAGGCTGCGAAAGCTGCTTTGGCTTTGCACACTGCTCGTGCATTGAATGCAACTCATGATTCCTTGAGTCTCTTAAATGAGGAAGTGTATCAATTAAGGAAAGTAGCCTTACAAAATCTCATGGCCTTAGACATGCTCACTGCATCACAAGGCAGGGTATGTGCCCTAGTTGGGGCTGAATGCTGTGTATATGTTCCAGATGTCCATCACAATGTTAGCCAAGCTTTGTGAGCATTAGCTTCTGAGACCCGTGCTATCCAGCACCTGCAGGAATGGTGGGCAGGTAATCCCCTGCAGGAATGGCAGGCATCCCTAACCACTGAATGGCAGTGGGTCCTTGCTGTCTTGGGTGGCAGTGCGTTGGTGCTGGTTGTGTGCTGCTGCAGCATGTACTGCTGTGGTGGTATCTGGGTGCAGGGCTCTGGGCTCCTTGCCAAGCGACCCTTGCGGAAGACACCCTAGTGTAGATTGTACAGTGAGGAACCCTGCAGGGTGGAATGTAGGAAAATGAAGTCAGTCAGGCTCCCTCACCCAGATGTCTGAGCAACTATGACTTAGTGTTCATATAACCTTGAGTATGAGCCTGCATGCACAGAATCAAGCTGTGTTGTGTAATATCTTGGCACCTGCTGCTTTGTATGCATTTAGTATATAAGGGAGACGGGACTTCCCTCGGAGGTTCACGGCTCACAGTGTGCATGAATCACCCCACCCCAGAATAAAGACATGTCAGACATCTGGACGGCTCTGTGAATTTTCTCCCATCTGCCCGAATCCCCTGTGAACCTGCCTGGCCCTGAATGGCTGCAGAACAATTGAGTTCTCCAGTTTTTACTGAAAAAGTAGCAAATGGGAATGTGTTCCCTGAAATTATACATGACTCTAGGGGCCTGTTGAATTTCAATATGTGGTTAGGTCTTGGGGATCTGCATGGTCTGATGCTTCAAATAACTCCCACCGTTACAGAGAGCCCTTCCAGAGCCCAAGGTCTGGGTTTGTAGGTGCTCTCACATCTTAGGAGATAACTGTTGTGTTTAAAAATTGTAGAGTAAATAAGAAGATGGATTTTTTTTTTCTCTCTGTCTTTAGGATCTGAATTAAAGTGCCTAGCAGGAAGCAATCTGGAGAGAAAACTTTATGGAATGGGTCTAAGTTTCTTTGGTAAAATAGTAGGATTGAGCAACTCCCAGAGGATAATCAGGTTAATTTAAATTCTTGACGTCTTTGCTAGGCTGGAGGTCAACGGGAGAAGGAGAGCCATAGCCCTTCTCGATCTCTCGAGCTCCCTCCAGGTTCCGAGTCTGCGGTCAGCAGCAGGCTGCGCATGGCCTCACTCTGAAGATGGTTCACTGTATGACTCCGCTCAGAGTCCACGGAAGGCTTAAAAAAATTCCTGTTCAATTTCAAATGTGTTTGTAAAAGGAACTGGGGTGTAGAAAACCTCTCTTTCTCCTGATTTCTTTCACCAGCCATTTCTTGAACTTACTATTTAACAAACTTAAAAGATATAGTAAACAGCTCTGAGGCAATAACACACATTTTATTATTCTATATATAAATTTGGGCTAAATCTAGACATCTGGCATGATAGAGCATATAATAAGTACAAGCTCGTAATAAATACTTAGCAAACATTTGTCCAGTGAATAATGGAACACATACTCTGGCTCTTAATTTATTAAAAAAAAATAGGGCCCTGGCTAGCATGACTCAGTGGATTGAGTGCCAGCATGCCAACCGAAAGGTTGCTGGTTTGATTCTCAATTGGGGCACATGCCTGGGTTGTGGGCAAGGTCCCTAGTTTTGGGGGTGAGTGAGAGGCAATCGATTGATGCTTCTCTCAGGCATCCATGTGTCACTCCCATGCTTTCTCCCTCCCTTCCCCTCCCTCTAAAAATAAATAAAATCTTAAAAGGAAGGAAGGATGGAAGGAAGGAAGGATGGACTTAGTTTTACTGGAAATGGCAGCATGGTGAAAAGATTTTTACTTTGATCTGTAGTGGTGCTGTTTCGTGTAGTTTTTGGAATGGTAGAGGATGATACGGCAGAGGAAGTGGTATTTGTTTTAGCACAAGAGCTCCTATATATGTTATCAGTAGCTGGATTTCTAGAGTTATAATTTTAATTCATCATGAAGGATGCCTACCTTTATATTAGAAAAATCACAAAAATGACCATTTAGTGACAGGAACAGAAAGCAAATACCTATTTCTCCTTCTTGAGGACGAAGCTGCCGTATGCACGGCTGCAGGTAGGCAGGCTGATACTCAGTGTTCTGTAAACTGGTATATATTGAGGACATTTCCTCCTAAGTGCAGGTACTTATGGGACTGTTGGTCACCCACAGAGGTGCTATTTAAACTGGAGCCACCCAGGTTCTGGGACATATGGTTCAAGTAACCCAGGTTCTAGGACATATGGTGCAAGTTCATGAAGCGAGACCACACCCTGTGGGCTGTTGGGTGGAGTTTTCTCCTGAAGGAGAATATCATTGTCATGAGTCATCCTGGGATTCCAAACGAAGGCTTTTGGACTGGGGAAAGCGGGGACCTGTTCCCGTCTCTGAGGAAGGGGCAGCATGTCTGTAGTGCTGTGCCAAGGGTAGTGGCTGAGCTCGTGGCTCCTGAGAACAAAGCGAGAACTTGTGATCTTAAGTTTAGGTCTATGAGTAAATTGAATTAACTGTGTGATTTTCTGGCAACATATCTTGATTATTCCAAGCATTTGATAAAGTTTTGTTAAATATGATAGTGTGATTTGGCTATGCTGCGGGGAGTTAAGGGAGATGCTTCTGACGGTGTCTTGAGCTCATCAGGGTACACAGTGAAGGTGTGGGGGGAGGGGTGGACAGTCAGAATGTGGCAGCAGGTGGCCGCTGTTCTCTGAGGCTGCAGTGGTTCAGCATGAGAATGGCAGACTGAGGTGTTGCGCCACCAACACGGTGGGGTTTCCATGCATTTCTTGGGGAGCAGAACTTAGTGGAAGGTTTGACCTAGCAAGAATTTCTGGATGGAGGTGTGGAGTCTTTGTGATTTGCCCTTTTAACAAAGACTTTTAATAGCGTGGCTGTGTGAATCTCAATCTGCAAACTCAAGTCTGCATGAATTCCTTTTCTTTATTTTCTGTAAGTTATCTAAATATTGACTCTGAGTCCCCATGCCACCAGGGAGGCAGGAAGTTGGACCCCAGTCATTCTGAGTCTTTCCTTCCCCTGGCTTCCTGCCAGGGTTCTCAGCTCTGAGACTCTTCTGTCATCCCATGATGCCAGAAGTCCCCTTTCTTCCTGGTCAGCGTGGCACCCTCAGGTTTGCCGCTTGCTCATATCCCAGCCACACACAGGTATGGGACCCTTGGCAGGGCCTGAAACCTGACCCCAGAATCCAGCCTGCCTGGGGCTCCCTGGGGCTGACCCCTCTGAGGGTCTGCTGCACCCCTACTGCCACACCAGGGAGCAGAGACAGGCTTCTGCGGCTAACACTACACACATACCTCTCATGTTCTGTCTTCGGGAGTAGCGGGAACCCCTCCTTTTCTCCTCAAAGTGACCCTGAGGGACTTTCTCAGCCCTTCTTTCCTCAATGGACTTAGGCCTGGGGGTCAGGGGAAGGCTTAGAAAGGAAGTATCTCACCATCAGCATCTCCTTTTGATCTGCTTGTTTTATACAAAGCTCCTCAGTCCTAGGCAAGGGCGCAGAGAGCAAGCTACCTTTTTAATGTGGGAAGAGAATGGGGTAAACACAGGGAGGAAAATGTATTAATAATCTAAAAAAGCATTCCGTTATGGGATAATAAAAGACATGGGAGCTTACATTTTAGCTATAGCCTGGTGAGATTTGGGCACCCCTGGGTTACATGTTCCTTAAGATGCCAAGTCGAGAACAAATCTTTGTAAAATGGCTGTACTCTGATCACAAGTAGTAGTCAAATTGCAAGAAGAACATTGCCCTCAAGCCTAGTTCTGAAACTTACTAGCTATATGACTTCAAGCTATTCATTTAATTTGCTCTAGACAAGGGGTTCGCAAATTTCTTCTACAAAGGCCCAGATATTTAAGATGGCTGGCTGTAGGTCTCTGCCACAGCTACTCAACTTGGCCATTGTAGGAAGAAAATGGCTCAGAGACAATAATAGCCAAACAAATGAGCATGGCTGTGTACCTAAAAAGGCTTAACCTTTAGACAGTAAAATTTGAATTTATGTAATAATTGTGTCATGAATATTATTCTTTGACCTTTTGTTGGTGTCTCTTCAACCATTTAAAAATGTAAAAACCGGTCTAAACTCAGCAGCCATGCAAAAACACTCATGCACCCCAGATTTGGCCCATGGCCGTGTTTCCTGCTCTGGACTCTAAGAGTCTAGCTCTGATGTCTAGAGCTCGGGTTTCCTACCTGGAAAAGGGAAACATATCTCACAGGGCTGTCAGACAAGCGGTGGCATACCTTTTTACTTTGCTTTTCAAACTTAAGGCATTATTGCTAAATGTGCTGAATGTACTAAGGAGATTGAATACTTACATTTTCATTTAAATAGAAGACAAAAGCAATTAGAGCTGGAACCAGCAAGCTTTGCAGATGTCACTTACAAGATTGTCTTTGCTTCTCCACCTTTGCCAAATAGAACTGACCTCAAGGGGAGGTGGATTAAAGTGGAACGTCTCGGTGCGGGAACGTCTTCTTTTAGAAAATGTCGGTTCTGGCAGTTGTCATACGCTGACTTCCTTGTCCTTGTGGTGGTGTATGAAGTGACTTTTTATGATCAGAGTGCCCTTCCATGCAGCACACACATGAGAAAAGAGAGGTTTGGAACTGTCTCGAATGATGAGGAAGATTCAGTGTGCTCTTGGTTTGACTCCCTTTCCTTAGGTCTCTGCTGTGCTGTCTCCATCATACATAGGGGAGTACGCATGAACGCTGAGAGTGGAATGTGCCGTACTCATTTTGAATGTAAATATTAGACTATAAATTAAAGGCTCAAGACATTGAAATTTACGGTGATAGCCACAACACACCAAATTGAACCTAGCGTACCCATTGTGAGGCAGAAATTCCAAACCCGTTTTGCGCACAGGGCCTGGCAGGTAGGGTGACATCTTGAGCAGCCAGGCAGGCATAAGACCATAGGGAATTGTGGGCATGGGACAAAGAGTAGAGTGTAGCCCCACACTTCTTCAAGGAATTTATTTTTTAAATTTATTTTTCAGTTATAGTTGATGTAAAATATTGTATTAGTTTCAGATGTACAACATAGTGATTAGACTAGCGGTGTCAAACTCATTTTCACCGGGGGCCACATCAGCCTCGCGGTTGCCTTCGAAGGGCCGAATGTAATTTTAGGACTGTGTAAGTGTAACTACTCCTTAACTAGGGGCAAGGAGCTCAGCCAAGGGTAGAAACAAGGTGCTAGGCGGATAAAACAAGGTGGAGGGCCGGATTTGGTCCACAGGCCTCATGTTTGCCACCTGTGGATTAGACATCTATATAAAGTGATAAAGTGATCATCCCAAGAAGTCTAGTTAGTACCCATCTGACAATGTATATAGTTATCACAACATTATTGACTGTATTCCCTACGCTGTACTTTACACCTCTATTTTTATAAGAAGTATAAATTGCCAGTGATAAAAAAGACATTTACTTAAAAAAGAAAACAAAAACACAATGCAATGATCACATAAGAACCAAAACACTGTTCTGGCTACACCAAAGAAGTCAGTCAGTTGGCTCGACAGCTCTCTGCCCCTTCTTGTAGAGTCGGCTTGAGAAAGAAGGCTCCCGTGGAAAATTGCTTTTCCTCTAAGTAGAAATAAAGGCTAGCCTGAGAAAGAAGTGCAGACATGAATATTTTTGTTTTACAACTGCAAAGAGGTGGGAGGTGTCGTAAAAGTTACCCTGGCCTCGGGGCCATGGGCCCTGCTTCTGGTATTTCTCAGTTACAAGTTTGGGATTAGTTATCTAGCTAAAACCTACCTCGTGAAGATCATGTAAAATAATCTATTTGAAAGTGTTTTGATTAACTGTAAGTTGCTATGTAAATATTAGTAACCCCTCCGGCCCCCCCATACATGATGGGGGGCTAGTAAATGCTGGCCCTGGACAGGATTAAAGGGCATCCACTAGAGCTGTTCCTTCCTTTCACCCCCTTCTTACCCACCTCACTGCAATAGGAGCTAAGCAATAAGGCACGCCTTTTATTACAAGGCCGAGGATTGTATTATCAGCTTTTCCGTCTCACTAGAACTCACCGTTCTCACGGTGTGGACCCCACAGGACAAAGAGCTAGTGCTGGGCCAGTTCGTTCTGCCCGGCTCTGCTTGCCTTCTTCACCTGTGATTTCACTGTACGAAAAATGTGTCACAGATACTAAACTCTCGGTGAAGCTTACTTGTGACATTTAGGAAGATGGATTTAAGAGATTTATTGGACCATAGGTCGTGTGATTTTTCCATCCAAGAACAAGGGATTGGGCGTTATTGAGTTTGACTTCTAAGGGCCATTCTTCGTTAAACAAACAAAAACCAAACGCAAACCTCATAGAGGGAAATGGCCACCTTGCCCCAGCTCGTCCCACGTAATTGGGGATGTACTGAGTATCTGACTCCAGATGGTCAGTTTTTCTAGGAAGCTTGGAAAAAGAACGGTTTACAGTTTTGTTTTATTTCACCATAAAAATCCTGATTTCATGAGGTATGGGAAATCTTGTGGCCTGCTTTGTCTTTTCGTGTGAACTTTGTCCCAGTGTACCAGTACTTTTATTTTAAAAAAGGTTATTTCCTACTTGAACTTGATTTTCTTCTATTAGCAAAAATACTGTGTCTAAGAAATCTACTTTTTTTCTTTTTATTATCTGGGGGGGATATTAATAGATGCTTTTGTTGTAACAGCAGGGAGAAACTATGCTAATAATTTATTCTTTATAATTTACTTGATTATTTTTTGATTTTTGTCTAACTTTTTCAAATTATGAGAGTCAGACTTTTTGAATCTCAGGCTTTTGAGTTTTCAAGGCTTTTAAAAATCTTTCCTATGTCTTTTGGAACAGTTTTGTCTCTGCACTGCCTGTACTTGGTAATTTCCAAATAAATATTATTTTGACTTAGGCCTGCAACATTCATCGACACTTCTCTATTGGTTGCATTGAAACAAAAAGTCTTTACTTCATTATAAGGTAGAAACAAATGATGTGTTTGGGGATAAGCACTGAGGAGTTTAGGAGATCATTCTGACTTGATTAAATCATTCTTTCCCAGAAATACATTTAGTCTGGGAGTATTAGAATTACTTTGCTTTTGCTGAACGTCCTTGAATCCTAGGGTGCCCCCTCCAGATTTCTGGGCCTGTTTCTTCAATGACTGGCTTTCCTGCTAAACTTTTAACAAGTGTGTTATGATTTCTGTTTGCCTAGGACATCATAGTGAAACTAAATTGTTAAAGCCAACATTTATTTCAATTGGCGAGACATATCGCACATTCAATTTAACTTTCTGAGAAAAGGTAATGATGGGTGAAAAAGGAAGATTGAAATTCTACATATATTTATTTAAGTGTTTTGAGACTATTAGAGAATGGCTTGAATTACTTGTTAAATATTTCATTTTCCTGGATTTCCAGTTAGTTTTGAACTGGACATATATCCTGTGTCTAAGAAATCTTTTTTTTTTTTTTTGCTTTTTATTATTTGTGGGGGGAACATTAATAGATGATTTGCCACATTTTCATTAAGCAATAGGGTGATCAGCATGCTAATTGCCTTGTGAAATTTACACCAGATATTTTAAAGATCAGTAGACTACTTCAATAACGCAGCTTGTTCCTGAGAAAATGAGATTTTGACTTTGAGTATGGGCTACAATCTGATTTTTAATTTGTCTGAATCGGGCCGTTGGCACAACTGGGCTTCTTGTAAACACTCTGGAGGGTCCTTGACCTCTTGGGAAGGATGGGCACTCTGCTCGGCTTCCAGCTGCTGAGTCTTCTTTTCCTTTTCCTCTAAAGCTTCTTCCAGCTGAGTTATCCTGTCAGTCTGAAGAGAAACCTGCATGGACGACTCCGTAATCAGGCCAGTGTTCTGGTCACATTTTTCCACGGGCGGGAGACTGTTATAGGACTC
Source organism: Carollia perspicillata (assembly GCA_004027735.1). Taxonomy (NCBI): domain Eukaryota; kingdom Metazoa; phylum Chordata; class Mammalia; order Chiroptera; family Phyllostomidae; genus Carollia; species Carollia perspicillata. Next base: position 22,940 of record PVKM010013627.1, read on the forward strand.
TTCCGATGAGTTGTCTTCTAAAGCAAACAGGAAAAGGAAAGTCTGAGCAATTTTAATTGAATTTCCCAGAACTCAAAAGAAGAGGAAAGATGAAAAGCTTCATTTCTCACGTTCTTAAAAGACACCACAGATGTTACATCATCTGGTCAGATACACTGAGAATAGAATTCAGACCCAGTGAAAGGAAAGATTCTGGGCGCTCATGAAAAAGAACTCGGAGGGCCCTGGAGAGAGAGGAGACTCAGTTTTTGCCAATTCTTTTTGATATACATTTAACTTGAATTAACTGTGGGAATGGGCTACCCTTGAAAAATCCAATCTAAAAACAGAAGCTATCCCGAGTTACATGTTATCCCTTTCCCTAAGAACCTTTCACAAGAACTACAATCAAGTAGAAATATGCTTCAATTTGAATTTTAATTTGACTGGGGGGAAAAGGTCATTGCCTCTTCTGGGAGAAGTGATAATGAGGAAAGACTAGTTTCTTTAAGAGTTGGCAGGGTATAATTTCAGGTGATCTAGAAAAACTGTTAGCATGAGATCTCCCATAGAGATTCATTTCTTTTAGGTTTGAAGGCTTTTTAGCATTTTTAAATAAAAATCACAAATACTTCCTGGACACAAAAGCTTATTCTTTATCAATTTCTATCAGTTAACCCCCTCAGAAAAGGATAAGAGAGAGAAAGGCTTCAGTAAATACATAAAAGATTAGTGGCTGCCAGCAGGAAATCCTTGAAAACAAATCTCACTAGACCATCAAAAAATTCAGCTGCTGAAGCAACCTCATCCTATTAGACTTTAGCAGTACCATCGTCCTTACCACTCTCATCTTGAAATTTCCACCATTGTAACCATTGTTCTGAGTTATATAAAAGGCCAATTTCGGTTATAAGAAGTAAGGGACATCATGTTCCTGAAAACTTTTCCCCCATTATCCCCTCCCACCTCCCCCCTGGTTATTGTCAGTTTGTTCTTTATTTCAATGTCTCTGCTTATATTTTGCTTGCTTACTTTTGTTGATTAGGTTTCACTTATGGGTGAGATCATGTGGTGGACAAAACCAAAGGCGGGTAGGATCCAGGGTAAGAGCTGGGGATGGCTGGGGTTGGGGGCAGGGAACGGTGCAGGGGAAATGGAGGCAACTGTACTTGACCAGTAATAAATAAGAAAGTATCGAGTATATGTTAGGAAAAATGGAAAAATAAATTATTCAAAATAAATACATGGCATACATACACACACAGAAGTAAGGGACATCACAGCTTGGGTGTAATTGTCAGAATAACTGAGCCAATAGCATATGGATGAGTCTGACACGGTCTTGACAGTGAATCGCTATAGTTGGAGGTTCAGCACTCTCTCAGTCCCCAAATGAAAATAAACCCCACAGCTGCACGGGTAGCCCAGAATACTAAAGCCTGCTACTGTTGTGTGCCTGCTAAAGATGAGACAGCTTTGCTGTGAGAGCCAATGCAGACAGGTAATCACCCATTTCTCTGCAAGTACAACTGATTTGAAGGCATCACTTCCTCAAGGGCAAGCCCGTGCACCGAATTACACAGCAAGTGCTTTTGGCCTCACAAAAGTGATGAGGGGAGAGAGACTCTTCTTTGCTCCTAGACATTACTGTTAGCAACATACTAGCTTTCAAGAATCCATGGACAAATTTTTGTTCTGAACACTCAAAATTCTAACAATATTTAAAGAGATGATGGTTTGAGCATCTTTCTTCAAAAGCAATGAAAAAGATCTCAGATCTCAAAGCAGCCTTTAGTTGTTACCTCCGCAAGGGGCCTGTGCTTTTAGGCCCAGGCCGGGCATCTGCATGGCAGTGGGCCTTCCCCGTCTGCTGGTGTGCCAGGGCCTCCACTCTCCTCGCCCCTGGCCAGAGCTGTGCCGTCCAGCACAGTAGCCACTGGTCACGGTGGCCATTCGCCCAGTGGACGCAGCTAGTCTGAACTGAGATGTGCTGCAGTTGAGGTGTACATATTTGATTTGCAAGAGTTTTAAAAATGTGGAATGACATTAAATGTTAAGAATTATGTGTTAAATGATAATATTTGGGATCTTTTGTTTTAAAGTACATTTTAAGGATTCATTTCACTCATTTGTTTTTACTTTTTAAAAATGTAGGTACTGAAAGATTTTAAATATTATTTGTGGCTCTCATCATCTTTCTATTGAATAGTAACTGGATTGGAGTTCCTTTTTAATTCTGTTATTTAAAAAAATTTTTAGTTACAGTTTACAGTCAATATTATTTTGTATTAGTTTCAGCTGTACAGCACAGTAGGTGGACAATCTTACACTTTACGAAGTGTTGCCCCTGACAGTTCCCGTGCCCATCCGACCGCATACATAGCCTTTACAGCCTCATTGGCTGTCTTCCCCGTGCTATGCTTCACATCCCCATGACCACTTTGTAACTTCCAATCGGTGCTTCCCAGTCCCTTCTGCTTTTTCACCCAGAATTCCTTTAAGGTGAGCACGCTCTGAAACCCAGGTGGACGTGTTCCTTGGAGATGGCTCTAGTTAATGGGAACAATTGCTGTTTGGGAGGGAGGGAGGGAGGAGCACTGGCCCTCACCTGTTAGTATGTAGATCATCTTTCTGTCACCCCCGAAGGTAGAGGCATGGAAGTCTGGGCTTGGGTGAATGGGTTCTTACGGGTTGAAGTGCATTTCAACGGGAGAGAAGAAAAAAGATGGGAGTGGCAGAGAGGGGCAAGGGGAAGACAAGACGGTAAGGGAAGGAGTGGTGTGTGGGGTGGGGAAGCCTGGGCCTGTGTGAGGCTCCGGCCCGAAGCGGGGCATCAGGCCTTGTGTGCGCTTGCCTGTCACCTTCTCCTTTCTCTTTACCTCTCCTTCAGTTCCCCCCCTCCCAGCTTCCCCCTTCCTTTTAGGGAAAGTTTTCTCTCCCAATTTGCACAATGAAGAAGGGAGTTCAGTGCTACTCCAGGAGGAAAACTGGTCAAAAAGGGTTTTGTTTGTTTGTTAATTTTAAAAATAATGCCACAGAGGTAGAATAGTTAGTCTACCTAATTGTAATGATAAAGGGGCGACAGTGCAGCAGGGTGGCATTATGTAGGCATCATAGTCACCAGGTCTGCATCTCTGCCTCTGGCCTCTTGGAGGAGAGTAGTAGTAGATAAAGGGGCGGGGTGTCTTGGTCAGCTCAGGCGGCCATCACAAAATACCAGGGACCGGGTGGCCTAAACAACAGAAATTAGTTTTTTCGGAGTTCTAGAGGCTGGAAGTCCAAGATCGTGGTTCTAGCATGGTTGAGTTCTGGTGAGAATTCCCTTCCTGGGGTGCAGATAGTCACCTTTTCATTGTGTCCTCACGTGGTAGAGAGAGAGAGACGGACCACAAGCTCTCTGATGGTTTTTCTTACAGAGGCACTAATCCTATTAAGAGGGCCTCATCCTCCTAAAGTCATTTAAACCTAATTAACTCCCAGAAGAACCATCTCCTAATACTACCACATTAGGGGTTAGGGGCACAGCACATGAATATGGGGATGGGCACAATTCAGTCTGTAGCACAAGCAAAAGACAATTGGAAAGGAGAAGAGGAGGAACATGAAGCTAAATGAAGGAGAGATGGTATGAGGCCTTTGATGCCTACTGGATTGTTTTATGTATTAAATGGAAACGATGAAAGGAGGTAAAGAACATACATACCAAAAAAGAAATTTCTCACACAAGTACATTTTACTTTTAAATGACCTCTTTGCACATAAAAAATATTTTTGTTCTGTTGCTAAACACATTGTAAACGTTTTAAGCTCTTCAGCAAAGTGGGGGACTCCAAGCGTCTCACATCCTATTTGTACTGGAAGTAGCCCAAGGACAGTTTTCCAGACTCTGCCACTGACCTTCTCATGACCTGCTGTCTCCCAGTCCAGGCTCCCTAATCGGGAAGGGATGTGTGTCCCCCAATCTCAAATACCTGTGGTCCTGATAGTACTACATATCCCTAAATCTCAAACACCTGTGGTCTTTCCTAAGCTTTCCCTAGCAGCTCAGATAACTTTGCCAAGGCCGGAGCTAACCCCTGAGATGTGAGGTCTTGTCATCTGAACAGATAATCTCAGGTGTAACTCCATACCCGGAGGCTCAAAGAGAACCAGAGACCAGTTCTTATCTGTCAGAGAGAAGGGGCAAATCTGATTAACCACAGTCGGGAGATGAACTGATCAAAATTGCTACTGTTGTGGCTTTGTGGCAAAGAGGAGACAGGAGGAGGGTGTTGCAGTTGGGTAGGTTTAGAAAAAGGACAGAAAATGGAGCCTTCTGCTCACAGCTAGGCCAGACTGTGCTCAGTGCTCTGTGTCATCCCTTAGAGACAAAAGGCCTGGGAGAAACCGTGACGCTTGCCTTTGACCATTTCTAGATTCTCATTCTTCATGCTGTCAGTATTTCCGTGCTCTTAGCAAAGTGCCACATGAGAGTTGTGTCCCAAACGACTAACTAGTCACCATTATTCCTGTACTGGTTGGAACTCTGAGTGAGTCAAAAGAACAAGAATTCAGGAAACTCTTCAGTAAATATCTGATAGACTCTAGTATTCTCTTTGTGGTTTCTTCTGATTTGTGCCATTAGGGTCAGAGGTTCCATTATAGTTACTAGAATGAATCACTGGGGGAGATTTATAGATCCACTGAACATCTAGATAAAATGGGTATGAGCGTTATAGAAAAATCAGACCCTGTATCTCTTAGCAATTACCTGAAGAAATACTATAATACTGTATGTGGAAGACACCCCCATTGTAGTGCTATTAAATGCTATCGCAGAACTCCTGAAGAATGGAATGAATATGAACTTTTCCTTTTTGAATTAGGCCCAGTCAAGCCAGTGTAGAAACTGGCAAGACAGTTCAGTGACTGATACAGCTGGAGCACCCACGGTCCACTGAGTCTCTGGGTCCTCAGGGATGCCTCCTACATACTCATACTCTGTTCAGGGTCCCAACCTAGCCCTTACCAAGGTGCTGGTCCTGGTTTGGGGGCATTCTGCAACCTCAAACTAATGGAACTCTTCTGTATTGTTTATACATAGTTTAAGGAGCAGCTTGGAAATTTAGAGCTGGAATGTGCCTCTTGGGAGTGATCTGGACTTACCCGTGCAGGGATCATTTCTACAACATCCCTAACTGATGATTTTCTGAGTGAGTGGCTCTCAGACATTGGTGTCCCTCAAGCTCTTCTTAGGTCAGCTGCCAACTGCAGTCAATGGATAAAATTTGCACTTGGCCGTCATGCAGCTCTGCACTGTTGAGATGTAGAGATGCCTGGCAGGTGTGGATGACTGTGATGTGCAGCCTGGGGGTAGAGCAGCCTACCACTTGCTAATCAGAGAAAGGAGCTGTGGTGGAGCTTGGGGCAAAACCCTACAACATGGGAAAGCGTTGCCTGGGAATCCAGGAAGTTAATAGGTCTGTAAATGCTGATATAGTGCTGAAGGGCGGCTCAGTGAATGGCTGGGAAGCTTTCTTTTAGATTTTCTAAATATTTCTTTCTAAAAAGGGTATTCCCCTTTTGATCCCTTTGTTATGCCACCACTCAAAAATGCCCATTGAACAGAAATGCTGAGAAGCTCTGATGTAATTTTTGATTCAAATCTCTCCAGCGATGGGAAGCACAGTTGTTCCCAGCTGGGTGTCAGGTATCCTCCGCGGTCGTCTTGTTCATTCATTCATGTATGCAGTGATTAGACGCAGGGACACATGGAGAATGAATCAGATGCGCTGGCTCCTACAGTCACAGCTCTATAGTTATGTAGGAAAGCGGCAACCCAGAGTTAAACCCTCAAGGACATTTAGGATTTAGCTCAAACAAACACCTCTGCTGGGTGCTCACTTGCAAACGCTGACTTTTCTCTCTGCCTTTCAAGCTACAGAGCAAGGTTGCCAACTATTTACTCAAGAAGAAAAAATCTTACTGGTGAGGTGATTCAATACCTCATTCCGCCAGAGCCACCCAGGATTACTGTTTGGCCTGAACGACTATGTCAGCTTCCTCCTCTGTACAAATGCCCGTCACTGTGACTCACCTACATGTTGCTTTTGAGAGCTGTGTATATTTCTCAGTAACCACAAGCGAGTCCAGTTTCAACTATTGCCATACTTGGGCTTGAAAAACTGGCACATCCTTGTCAAGACATCCCTCTCACTGTTCGCATAAAAAACCGACAACAAAACCTTTCCTAGTTTCCTAATCTTCCCTAGACTGTTACAATGAACCTTTCTGAATGGCGATTCTCTGGAATAAATGATTCACTGATTTTTTGAATTCTTGTAGCACAAATACTTTGCTTCTTGAAAATCAGATTAGTTTTACGTCTTGATGATTTATCTACCCTCCCCTCTCAGTGTTTTGTTTGTGTAGAGACCAGTCTCTAGTGCCAAATAACCGAGTTCGAAGGGTTTTCCATTTCTTTCCACTAACTAATGCTGCGAATGGTTAGAGTACATCTGAAGTCGGCAGGTGTTTGCGGATTTGGAAAAAACAACCAGCATTGTAAGAACAGATTTAATTGGCAAATAAGTTTGGTCAGTTAGAAGAATTAAAATACAGTGAATATTTGCTGGGAGTTTTCCATATGTATCACAAAACTTTCCACTTCATAACGATGACCATTCTTATAACAGGATTATGTTTTAGAGGGAAAATTTGAGGTGTAATGGCCGCCTAAAGCAAATAGATATTTTCACCTAGCAACAGCCCAACCACTCCCATACCTAAGAGCTTGAAAATATGTTTTAATAGTGCTTTGGAGTAAACAAGATACTTGGTTGCAACCATGATGGAAAGGCCACGGCCCTAATTACATGGGGAAGGAAGTGTCTCAGAGAGCAATGAGATCAGAGAGCCTATAGAACACTCAGTGCCAAGAACACTTACGAAAAAGAAGAAGCAGAGAGCATTTGTAGGAAGCACTTGTTGCTTCCAGTTCACAGGGCCTCAAGCAGACAGAACTCTCCCCAGTCCCCAGACTGGCATAGATTCACTCCTCAGGCTCT
>PVKM010013628.1:0-29923 GCA_004027735.1 Carollia perspicillata
GTGACCCCTGGTTACACTGTGATGCAGAGTCCCTGGCTTCATCCTTACAGGGTTCAGACCCACCCTGACATTTGGAGTGTAGATTTTAAAATGAAATGTCTCTTCTTCCTTTGGTGTCATTAAGAACTAGAAAGTTTTTTAAAATTCTTACTGGATTTGACTTAGAAAATTGCAAATACATTTTCAAATATATGAAATATACCCTAATCCTTAAGTGTGTGTTTTATGCACATTATTATACATTTGTGTAATATCCTTTTCACCACACTAAATATTAATTCAGAAGCAATATGTGGTTCCCCATGGTATGCCTTATTCATCTTATAAGTACTTCAATGTAATTTTATTTTATTTACATATAAACATAACTCATAGACACACATGTGTGTGTATATATTACACATATATGCACACACACTCAATTTTCCTTCTGATTGGAATGTGAGGAAGCAACCCTGATGTTTGTGAGTGGCTTGTAACGTCAAACTGTTACATCTCTATTGGCTTAACTGATATGTCCCTCCTTCTTCATTCCCCATATAATTCTGTCCGTGAACAATATCTTGAGAAAGATGATTTCATAAGTAGCATAGACCTGGACAGGGAGAAGGAGAGATGCTCTGTGTGCTGATTGAAGTCGTGGCACACCGTACTGCCCTGCAAACAGGACCACACGCCTTTCTCACTTACCGTCCACAGGGAGCCTGGAGCACAGAGGGGGCAGGCAGAGAGATGACGCCCGGTGCTTCTCAGCCAGACCTCCCACCCCAGATGCACGTAAGACTCAGTGCAGAGGACGTGCCAGAATCCCAATGCAGTCATTTCCAGTTGTTCTTCCCCCAGTCCGAACGTTTAAGAACACAGACAATGGAAAACTATATTCTTTGTAAGACTTTATTTTAAGCATTTTAATTTATTTAATTTAAGCAATCCGTGACCCCACATTAGCACACATGGGGTCAATCTCTCAGTGCACACCGTTACAGCTCTAAGGGTGCGGGGGTCACCGGCCCACACAGGACAGCCAGTGCCGGGTCCGTCTCATCTCACCATAGCAAACCCTGTCCCATCTCGGTCTCCTCAGCCCCCTGTGAAGTTCCTGTCTCCGCTTCAGGAGTGAAATGTGGCAAACAAAGTAACTGAGCCATTTGACTTTTTAATTCCCCTCTGCAGCATCTTTTTCTTCAACAGATGTTTTCAAAATAATTAAGAGATGGGGAGCATGCATTATTGAAAATGCTGGATGCCTCCCTAATGCTCTCCACGTCTGGGTATTTGTCAGTGCAGAATTGAGTACTCAGAAATGCTATGCTATTTATTTTGCAAATTACCCAGTGTTCACCCCAGCCAAGGAGGACAGGAGGAAAGAATACAGCCCAGCAAGCTCTCTGGTCCCTGCAAATGCCTGTCAATCAGGCTTTGAGGGTCGTGGAGTCCTGTGTGTGATTTGGGAGCAAGAACCCATTTAAAAAATATTCAGCTGATCACTGATACATAAAATAATTACTGGAATTAGAGCCATTCATTAATTTAATTTTAAAATTTTACGCTTTCTGTTGGTAACCTTTGTTCAAAATTAAATAACTCATGGACCGGGAAATTTTCTTTTGTATTGAATTATTTTGAAAGCATGTGAATCTATTTCATACCTTGAATCTTCAAGTTTGGTTCACCTACAGTCCTTACTCCAGGTTCTCAGCTTGCTTGGGATGACCACTGCAATCCCTAGTTATTAGTCTTGGTTCTGACAATGTCTTTGTGCTAAGGAGAAATGATTTCCAATGCATGCCTGCATCTTCAACACTGCAGGCTTGTTATGATTCTAAGAAATATTACATATGGGTCTTATTTATTGAAATAAATGTGCAATTTGTATGTGATTCTACATTGCTATCTACCTTTGACAGTCTAGTTTTTGATGTAATTGGAATTCGTCTTTAGAAAAATTTGAACTTGGTGCTTCAAGTTTTGGTTGATGACCTACACTAACCTGTCCATGAAAGTTTTTGCTAGAACCTGCTCTGAGGTCACAAGTGATTAAAAGTATCAGGATAAGGCATTTTCATCAAGGTAACTACATTCTCAAGCCCTTAAGAGTTGTTCACATTTCAAGAATATCTTTCTAAAAGGAAGCACATTGTTTCTGAATGCCTTGGCATTGAAGAAGAAAATGTTATTTATTAATTTTTCCCATGAATATTTAAGAAACCCTTACCTGGTTTCAGGTGCTGTGAATAAAGCCATAAATGTGACAAAGGAGCCTCCAGCTCTCACAGAACTTATACAGATGGAGACAGTTAATAAACAAAAAGATATAAAGTATCATTTCAAGTCTTGATTAAGGCACTTACGGCTCTCCTGACAACTGTAGCATGATTATTTCTCATCTCCTGATAATCATATTTCCAACTACTGCATGCCAAGTTGGCTATCTGCCCTGGATTCTGGACTTCACAGGAGACTTGGGAAGGTCACAATCTGAGCACAGGTACTGACTCAGTCAGATATGGTGTTCTGTAAAGGAGACATGGTGAGCATGAACATGCCTTCACGCATCGTCGTCTCCCCTCACAGCTCTATTCCAATGATGAAGGAACAAGTCTAGTACCGGAACCCATACCAGATACTGAAATATGATTCATGAGGAGTTTTCCCATACCCTGTTAAATAACATTAGTCACTATCCATTAGTTGGATGGACTATTTGAAAAAGCAAGAGATAAAGCAAGGGATGGGGAGGGAGAGAGAGACAGAGAGAAGAGGCAGGGTAGGGGAGAAAAAGGAAGAGAGGAAAGACTATTTAAAGTACAAAAAAAGAAAAGTAATAAATATTTAATTTTGATATTAAGTGGCATTTTTGGTACTACAGGAATTCTTGAAAAATCACCACCTAATACTATGTGCCTTTAAGAGATTTGGGATATTAAAAATAAAAAAAACATTTTTATGCTGGACTGGAATGTTGTGTCATGAAAGTGGCATAGTCAATTGATGCCCTCTCAATAAAGGGCAAAGCTGATTCTTGGGTTGTTGATGACCCCAAGATCATAAAATAAATTTTTTTAGAGAAAAATGAATGATTAACAGAACTTCTGCATCTGTAAAGACAGAATAGCTATACTTTCCCCTATTCCTATCACTAAAACCTCTGAGCATTATGTACAAAACAAATACACAAAGACTCTGAAAAGTGGAATGAAGAGATCCTGGCTGGGAACCTCAGTTCCCCAGGAACCAACAGAGGTGAATTAGCCTTATATCTCCCAGAGTCAGAGCTGAAGAAGCCAGCACACCAGAAAGACAACAGAGACAAAAAAAAAATGTCCACAAAAGTCTGCTTTCTCAACCCAAAGGACCAGGAAATGATCATCCTGGCAAGCCAATGAACTAGACAATAGCTTCTCTACTCTAGCCAAATGCCACATAAAAATTCTAGCCCCACCAAACCCATAACCCTGAGGTCCCAATAGGGATCATGAACTCTGTCTTTATGTGGCTGTAATGAGACACCCAACACATTTGCAAGCTGGTGTCAGAAAAGGCTAAGTATACAAACTGGACTCTAATGACCATTCAGCAATAACCAGGACCCCAGCCCAGGGTCCTTGGAGACCATATGGGGATCCTGAACTTCCACACCAAACAACAGACATAAGTTGTGGCTCCCTTCTCTGCTTGATATCGGAAGAGAGCTAGCGGATGGTCAAGATTTTCATCACTGCCCAGGAATAATGAAGCCACTCAATCAGTGTTAACCACCTGATCCAAAGAAGCCACAATGTCCACTCCACCCAGTAGTAATGAGGATCTCCCTTAGGTGTCCAGGGAGGTCAGTGAAGAACATGAATTTCTAACCCACCACATTCAATTGCTTCATTGGTACCAGAGAAAGCCAGCTAAGTCAGAGGTATAAATAAGATCCACAGTATCAAAATATAATATGAAACATGGAGACCTCAAAATATAATATGAGACAATCACTCATCATACCACATACCAGGAAGATCTCACACTGAATGGGGAAAACTGTCAATCACACATGTCAATGCTCAGATGAAAGAGACGTTAGAAGTATCTGATAGGATTTTAAGGCAGCCCTGACAAAAGTGCTTCAATGAGTGGTATGGACACAACTGAAATAAAAGGAAATGAGTTCACCATCACAAAGCCCTTATTATATGAAATGTTAAAAGGACTTAACTAAGAAATAGAAGATCCAAAACTATGAACAGTAAAATGATAACAAACTCACAACTATCAACAACTGAACCTAAAACACAAAAACAAAAACTAAGCAAACAACTAGAACAGGAACAGAATCATTGAAATGGAGATCACATGGAGTGTTTTCAGCAGGGAAGGGGAGGGGAAGAATGGGAGTAAAAGGTATAAGGAATAAGAAGCATAATTGGTAGACACAAAATAGACAGGGGGAGGTTAAGAATAGTACAGGAAACACAGAAGCCAAAGAACTTATGTGTACAACCCATTGGCATGAACTGTATGGGGGATGCTGGAGGGTGAGGAGGCTTGTGAAGGGAGGAAGGGGAGAAAGGGGAGAAAGATGGGACAACTGTAGTAGCATAATCAATAAAATATACTTTAAAAATGAAAAGACACACCAAAAAAGAAGATATAAAGAAGAGCAAATGGAAATCTTAAAATTAAAAATGCCACATTATAAAGGACACATGGACAAAACCAAAGGATTGTAGAAGCAGGGGAGGGAAGTAAGGATGGATGGGGTGGTAGGGGTTAAATGCAGACAACTGTGCTTGAACAACAATAAAATAATTTGTTTTTACTTCTTCTGGCATTGATTTTATTTTATTTATTTTTTATTTTTATTCATTTATTATTTTTATTTTAGTTGTTGTTCAAGTACAGTTTTCTGTCTCTTACTCCCATCCCAGTCCACCCTGCTAGTGCTCCCCACCTCCCTCCCATTTCCACCTCCCCTTAGTTTTTGCCCATGTGTCCTTTATATTTGTTCCTGTGACCCCTTCCTCTTTTCCCCTGAAATTCCCTCCCCTCTCCCCTCTGGTTCCTCTCAGCCTGTTTTCTATTTCACTGTCTTTGGTTATATTTTGCTTGCTTGTTTGGTTTGTTGCTTAGCTTCCTGTTAAAGGTGAGATCATATGGTATTTGTCTTTCACCATCTGGCTTATTTCACTTAGCATAATGCTTTCCAGTTCCATCCATGCTGTTGCATAGGGTAGGAGTTCCTTCTTTCTTTCTGCTGCATAGAATTCCATTGTATACATGTACCATAGTTTTTTGATCCATTCATTTACTGATGGGCACCTAGGTTGCTTTCAGCACTTGTAAATTGTGCTGCTATGAACATTGGGGTGCATAAGTTCTCTTGAATTGGTGTTTCAGGATTCTTAGGGTACAGTCCCAGCAGTGGAATTGCGGGTCAAAAGGCAGTTCCATTTTTCAGTTTTCTGAGGAAATTCCATACTGTTTCCCATAGTGGTTTTACCAGTTTGCATTCACACCAACAGTGTACTAGGGTTCCCTTTTCTCCACAACCTCTCCAACACTTGTTGTTTGTTGCTTTGTTTATAATGGCCATTCTGACTGGTGTGAAGTGGTATCTCATTGTAGTTTTAATTTGCATCTCTCTGATAGCTAGCGATATTGAGCATCTTTTCATGTGTCTCTGGATCCTCTGTATGTCCTCTTTGGAGAAGCGTCTATTTAAGTCCTTTGCCCATTTTTTAATTGGATTGCTTGTCTTCTTAGAGTAGATTCGTGCAAGTTCTTTATATATTTTGGAGATTAAACCTTTGTCTGAGGTATCATTGGCAAATATGTTTTCCCATACAGTTGGTTCTCTTTTTATTTTAATGCTGTTTTCTTTGGCCATGCAGAAGGTTTTTATTTTGATGAGATCCCATTTGTTTATTTTTTCCTTTATGTCCCTTATTCTAGGGGACAAATCAGTAAAAATGTTGCTGGGTGAAATACCTGAGATTTTCCTGCCTATGTTCTCCACTATGACTTTAATGGTGTTCCGGCTTATGTTTAAGTCTTTTATCCACCTTGAATTTATTTTTGTGTATGGCGTAAGTTGGTGCTCGAGTTTTATTTTTTTTGCACATAGCTGTCCAGTTCTCCCAACACCATTTGTTGGAGAGGCTATCTTTATTCCATTTTATGTTGCTGCCCCCTTTGTTGAATATTAATTAACCATAGAGACTTGAGTTTATTTCTGGGTTCTCTATTCTGTTCCACTGGTCCATGTGCCTGTTTTTATGCCAGTATCAGGCTGTTTTTATTACAGTGGCCTTATAATACAGTTTGGTATCAGGTATTGTGATCCCTCCTACTTTGCTCTTCTTTTTCAAAAGTGCAGCAGCTATTCGGGGTCATTTATGGTTCCATAGAAACTTTTGAAGTGTTTGCTCTATGTCTGTGAAATATGCCATTAGTACTTTAATAGGTATTGCATTGAATCTGTAAATTGCTTTGGGTAGTACAGACATTCTGATGATGTTAATTCTTCCAATTCATGAACACGGTGTATGTTTCCATATGTTTGTGTCTTCCTTGATTTCTTTCTTCAGTGTTGTGTAATTTTCTGCATATAGGTCTTTTACCTCTTTGGCTAGGTTTATTCCTAGGTATTTTATTTCTCTTTTTGCTATATCAAATGGGATTTTTTTCTTGATTTCTGCTTCTGCTGTTTCATTATTGGTATACAAAAAATGCCTTTGATTTCTGGGTATTGACTTTGTATCCCGCTGTTTTGCCAAATTCATTTATTAGGTTGAGCAGTTTTTGGGTGGAGTCTACAGGATTTTCTATGTGCACTATCATGTTATCTGCAAATAATGACAGCTTTGTTTCCTCTTTTCTGATTTGGATGCCTCTTATTTTCTTTTCTTGTCTGATTGCTGTGACTAGGACTTCCAATACTATGTTGAATAGAAGTGGTGAAAGTGGACAACCTTGTCTTGTTACTGATCTTAGCAGAAAAGATTTTAGTTTTTGCCCATTGAGTATGATGTTGGCTGTAGGTCTCTCATATATGGCCTTTATTATGTTGAGAAATGTTTCCTTTATTCCCACCTTGCTCAGTGTTTTCATCGTAAATGGGTGCTGTACCTTATCGAATGCTTTTTCTGCATCTATTGATATGATCATGTGTTTTTTGTCTTTGCTTTTGTTAATGTAGTGTATTACATTTACTGATTTGTGAATGTTGAACCATCCTTGCATCCCTGGGATAAATCCCACTTGGTCATGGTGTATGATCTTTTTAATGTATTGCTGGATGTAGTTTGCCAATATTTTGTTGAGGATTTTAGCATCTATGTTCATCAGTGATATTGGCCTGAAGTTTTCTTTCTTTGTTGTGTCTTTATCTGGTTTTGGGATTAGGATGATGTTGGCTTCATACAAAGAGTTTGGGAGTCTTCCATCCTTCTGAATTTTTTTGAATAGTCTGGGAAGGATAGGGGTTAGCTCTTCCTTAAATGTTTTGTAGAACTCTCCTGTGAAACCATCTGGTCCCAGGCTTTTGTGTGTCGGGAGTTTTTTATTACTGTTTCAATGTCATCTGCTGTTATTGGTCTGTTCAGGCTTTCTGCTTCTTCTTCACTGAGTTTTGGAAGATTATATTTTTCTAGAAATTTGTCCATTTCACCTAGGTTTTCAAATTTCTTGGCACAGAGTTCTTCAGAGTGATTTCTTATGATCCTTTGTATTTCTGTGGTGTCAGTTGTAATCTCTCCTCTTTCACTTCTAATTGTGTTTATTTGGGTCCTCTCTCTTTTTTCTTTGATGAGCCTACTTAAGGGCTTGTCGATTTTATTTATCTTTTCAAAGAACCAGCTCCTTGATTCATATATCCTAAGAATTGTGGGTTTTGTCTCTATGTCATTTAATTCTGCTCTGATCTTGGTTATTTCCTTCCTTCTACTAGCTCTGAGCTGTCTTAGTTTTTGTTATTTGAGTTCTTGTACATGAAGGATTAGGTTATTTGTTTGATATGTTTCTATCTTTTTTAGGTAGGCCTGTATTGCTATGAACTTCCCTCTCAGGACTGCCTTTGCTCTGTCCCATAAGTTTTGGGTTGTCATGAGTTCATTTTCATTTGTTTCCAGAAACTTTTTGATTTCTTCCCTAATTTCATTCTTGACCCATTCATTGTTTAGCAGCGTGCTATTCAATCTCCATGATTTTGAGTGTTTGGGATTTTTTTGCTTGGGGTTGGTTTCTAATTTCAGTCCTTTGTGGTCAGAGAAAATGCTTGTCTTGATTTTATTTTTCTTGAATTTGTTGAGACTTATTTTGTGTCCTACCATGTGGTCTATCTTTGAAAATGTTCCATGTTCATTTGAAAAGAATGTGTATTTAGCTTCTTTGGGATGAAGGGCTCTCTCTATATAAATATATCAGTTAAGTCCATTTCATCTAGGGCTTTGTTCAATGTCACAACATCTTTGTTGATATTTTGTTTGGAGGATCTGTCCATTTTTGACAGTGGGGTGTTAAAACCTCTACTATAATTGTGTTGTTGACAATATCCTTCTTGAAGTCCTCTAAGATTTTCTTTATGTATTTGGGTGCTCCTACATTGGGTGCATAAATATTTACAATGTTTATGTCTTCTTGGTGGATTCTTCCCTTGAGTATTATGAAGTGACCTTCTGGGTCTCTCTTTATGGCCCTTTTTTGGAAGTCTATTTTGTCTGATATGAGTATTGCTACCCTAGTTTTCTTTTCCTGTCCATTTGCTTGGAATATTTGTTTCAAGCCCTTTACTTTCAATCTGTGTAGGTCTTTTGTCCTAAGGTGGGTTTCTTGTTGGCAGCATATGTGTGGGTCATGCTTTCTTATCCATTCAGCTATTCTATGACTTTTAATTGGACCATTTAATCCATTTATGTTTAAGGTTATTATTGATAGGTTCTTATTCATTGTCATCTTTGTACTTGTCTTCGTCTTTCTCTGTCTCTCTTTTCCTTCCTTTCCTTAAAGCACACCCTTTAGCATGTCTTGCAGAGATGGTTTGGTGGAGGTGTATTCTTTTAGACTTCTTTTGTCTGAAAAGCTCCTTCTTTGGCCTTCCATCTTGATTGAAAGTCTTGCTGGGTAAAGTATCCTTGGTTTTAGTCCTTTAGTTCTCATTACTTGGAATATTTCTTGCCACTCTCTTCTGGCTTGAAGTGTTTCCATTGAGAAGTCAGTTGCTAACCTTATTGGAGCTCCCTTGTATGTTATTTCCTTTTTCTCCCTTGCTGCCTTTAAAATTCTCTCTTTGTCTTGGAGTTTTGCCATTTTTATTATGATGTGTCTTGGAATGGGCCTCTTTGGGTTTCTCTTGATTGGGACTCTCTGTGTTTCTTGGATTTTTGTAACTTTTTCTCTCATCAGATTAGGGAAGTTTTCCATCATTACTTTTTCAAATAGGTTTTCTATCCCTTTTTCTTCTTCTTCTCCTTCTGGTATCCCTATTATTAGGATATTATTATGTTTCCTATTGTCTTGTATTTCTCTTAATCCCTCTTCATTTTTTCTGAGCCTCTTTTCCTTTTCCTGCTCTTTCTGAGTGTTTTTTTCTATTTTGTCCTCCAGCTCGCTGATCCGATCTTCTGCTTCATCTATCCTGCTTTTGATTCCTTCTACTGTGTTCTTCAGTTCAGATATTGTATTCTTCATTTCCTCTTGGCCCTTGTTGATATTTTCTATTTTCTTTTTCATATTGATATAGTTTGCAACAAGTTCATTGTAGTTTCTTTGTAGTTTCTGGTAGTTGGTTGTGAGCTCATGGAGCTTCCTGGTGACCATTGCTTTGAACTCAATATCTGATAGTTGAGTTGCCTCTATTTCGTTTAGTATTCTTTCTGATGTTTCCTCCTTCCCTTTCATTTGGGGATTGTTTCTTTGTCTTCCCATTGTTTGTGAGACTCTTCTTATTAGCCTCGGCTTCTCAAATTGATCTGATCTGGCTCTCTGGATTTATGGTGTGAGCTTCTGTGATAGAGTGTCTATGAGGTTCAGTGGTGCAGTCTCCTCAGGTATCCTAGTGTTCACTGTTTCCTCCTATTCTTCTTTGTGATCCGTTGGAAGGGTAAGGCAAAATGGTTTAAGACAGCAAGAAAGTGTTCTATGTTATTTACAGTAGCAACCGGTAAAGAAGAGGTAGGAAATCCTTTGGCTATGTGTAGTATTAACTGTAATATATCACCCAACAAGTCGCTTTTAGAAATGGTGGAATGAAGGTAAGTCTCTTGTTGGGGATGGAAGGGTTGTGAGTTAGATCTAGACAGCAGTGAGGTTGTGAAATGTCAGATTCTGAGGTAAGGTGAGAATAAAGGATAGTAAATAGGTATAGTGACTGAGAGAATAGAGTTAACCACTACAGTAATAGAGTTCAGAAAACCGTGTAGTGGGCTAGGAGCTCGGAGGGATGTTGTGTAGCATTTACAATAGTATGGAACAGCTATTATTTACAATAATATTAGAGCAACAATCATATGACAGAATCCATGGAATCTAGATACCAAGAATAAGGAGTGTCAGACCTTCAGTAGTGTACTAATGGAACACAGGTAAAGTGAAGAACATTAAATTAACAATACACTATGACTGAGAGAACAGGGGAAATCTGTCACTCAATACATATGCCCAGCCAGACAAAGAAGACTAAACAGAAGGAAGAGGAATACCAAAATATTATTCAAATAGAAGATGTAAGAATAAGGTAGAAATAATGATACAGATATGCAGTATCTTGCAGGTTCCTTGTAATAGCAAAGTGAAATTTGTTTGTCTCAACTGTTAGGATGCCCCCTCTTTGGGACCAACTCTGGGCTTTTCACAGTTTCGATTTTCTTTGTCGTATTTCGATTTTCGATTTTCGAAATCGTAAATCGATTTTCGATTGTCTCAACTGTTAGGATGCCCCCTCTTTGGGACCAACTCTGGGCTTTTCACAGTTTCGATTTTCTTTGTCGTATTTCGATTTTCGATTTTCGAAATCGTAAATCGATTTTCGATTTGTACGTATTTTAAAAAAAAGAAAAAGAAAGCAGACTAAGGAAAGTAGAATAGATAAAATTGGAACAAAAGCAAGAAGGAATAAAACAAGAAATAAGGAAAGAGAGGTAAAAAGTATTAAGACATAAAAAAAATAAAATATAAAAAATTTCTTTGGAAAAATCAAACAAACACACACATACTTACACACCAGGGGAAACAAAGAAAAAGGAAAACTAAGCAAAAACAGAAAAAAGAATAAAAATATAACTGGGAAAAAAAAAGAAACTGTCTTGCTGGTTTCAAACCCGTCAGACCGGTTTTTCTGTTCCTGCTGGCTGCAGCAGACTGAAGGGCGGGTTCACAGATGTGCTCTCTGGGTGTGGTCTCCATCCACAGGCACACCCCCTCTGAGTTTATGAAGCAGTCTTCTGGTCTCCAGCGGGAGGTGGCTCTGGGTTTATCTGAGCCGCGTGTTTTCTCTGGCCGCCCAGGTCTATTGCACTCTTTTAAAGACTCTTGCTGTGCTCATGTGCGAGTGACCTCACTGTGTCTACAGGGTCGTCCACTTGTCTAGGGCAGTGGGCACCATCAGCTCTGGGTTTATCTGAGCAGTGTGTTTTCTCTGGCTGCCAGGGATTAACTCGCCCTCTCAAGTTTTCTCTCTGTGTGCACGCATGCACACCCGGGACAGTGAAAGACAGTGCCCTCTCACTGTCTTTCGCAGAACGGGCACCCATTCTGGATTTTCCAGGTTCAGGCTCCGAGTCACCCACCGCGCACTCTCTGAGTTACCCTCGACACACTCTCTCTCCAGATTGCAGCGTGGTCTCTGGAGCTCCACAAAGCTCTCTCTCCCCCTGGGTTGCAGGCGGCCCGGCAGGGCTGCCTCTGGTCACACCACTCAGGCACACACTCTTTTCAGGTCTCTGTGTGGGTGCTTACAACCCCGGTGTGTTTGGAGCTCAATCCTTGAAATTGCTCTCTAAAATTTCAAGCATCCAGGCTTCCCCCCAGTGTTGCTGAAACCCTGCCTAGCCAGGGAGGGAGCATCAACCCAGCTCCCTGCGCTCAGCCAAACGGGCCACGGGCTGAGGTTGTAGCCTCCCTGCTCCCTGCACTGATTTCTAGGTCTCTATTTTCCCAAGTATTCTCCTTACCGTCTGCTTATTCAATGTCCACTACAATTTTTGATCTCCTATCTTCATATATGTTGTAGTACTGTTGGCTGTCTGCTCTGCTCCTCCGTAGATGGGCCTGGTTTCTCTCCCGTGTGTAGGAGGAAGTGGAATCTACCCCCTCTTACCAAGCCGCCATCTTCTGCCTAATAAAATAATTTTTTTTAAAAAAATACCACATTAACTTAAAAATTAATGGCTTCACTTGACACCTACATGGAGGGAATGGTATCAGTAGACTTGAATATATATAATAGTGGAAATTCACCAGTTTGAACCACTGAGTGTAAAACAGAAAAAGAGTCAACAAAACCTCAGGAACCTGTGGGACAATAGCGAAATACCTATCATTCATGCCATTTGAATCACAGAGAGAAATAAAGAGGGACTAAAAAGTACTTTAAAAATAATGGCTGAAAGTTTCCAAAATATGGCAAAAGACATAAACCTGCAGATTCTAGAAGCTGAGCAACACTTCACAATAAAACTTCTGACATAACAAAATCCCCCAAATTTATACGAAAACATATAGTCAAACTTCTGAAAACTAAAGGCAATGAAAAGTTTTGAATGAGTTGAGAAAGAACCATCTTACCAGTGGGGGAAAAGTAATTCAAATTATAGCAAATTTCTAAATAGAAAGTCTGGAGGCCAAAACAAGTGGCATATCTTTCAATTACTGAAAGAAATTGAGAGTACCCTTGATGATTGAAGGGCACGAGGTCTGTCCAGAAAAAGTCCAACCATTGTTAATATAAGGAGAATGGTTTGCACAACATCCGTGTAACCTGCCAGCCAAGGAGAGTGGATTGGAATGTGCATGGGAACAATGATGACTTCGCTGTACTAGTTAGTGGGGGCAGTAGATGTTGTTGAGTGAGCATGTGCACTGTGTGGCCATTGCATTCAAAATGAATGAACAAGCAGTGCAATGAATCTGCATCACATTTTGCATTAAGCTTGAACATTCCTCTATGGAAACTATTCGGATGATTCAGAAGGCCACAGCTATGAGCAACTGGTGATTGACAGCTTCATCACCACAACATGCCCACTCATGCATTATATTTCATGAAAAGTGTTTTGGCAAAATATAAAATCACCCAAGTGACTCTGCCCCTGTACAGCCCAAATTTGGCACCCTGCAACTTCTGACTTTTCCCAAAATTAAAATCACCTTTGAAAGGAAAAAGATTTCAGACCATCATTGAGATTCAGGAAAATTGGGGAATCAGCTGATAGTGATTGGGAGAACTGTGTGAGGTCCCAAAGTGTCTACTTTAAAGTGGACTGAGATGTCATTGCCCTATGTATGTTTTTTTGTACCTTCTTTAATAAATGTCTATTTTTCATGGCTGGATACCTTCTGGACAGACTTCATATATCAAGGCACTTTCAGATGAAGAAAAACTTTGAAACATTCCTGACACCTGATACACTCTAAAAGAATGCCTGAAGGCCCTGGCTGGTGTAGCTCAGTGGATTGAGCACGGGCCTGTGAAGCAAAAGGTCACCAGTTCGATTCCCAGTCAGGGCACATGCCTGGGTTGCAGGACAGGTCCCCAGTTAGGGGACACATGAGAGGCAACCACACATTGATGTTTCTCTCACTCTTTCTCCTTCCTTTCCCCTCTCTCTAAAAATAAATAAATAAAATATTTCAAAAAAAATTTAAAAATGGCTGAAGAAATTTCTTCAAACAAAAATAAAATTACAAAAAAGGAATCTTAGAACATCAGGAATAAAGAAAGAAGGGCAGAAATAGTAAAAATATGGGTATATACAACACATTTTCTTCTCCCCTTGAATTTTTTAATTATATTTGATGATTAAAACAAAACTTTTAACACTACTTGATTTTATTCTAAATATATGAATTTTTTAATTATATTTGATTATTAAAACAAAACTTTTAACACTACTTGATTTTATTCTAAATATATGTCTAGGGAATACTTAAGACCGTTACATTACAAACAAGGTGGGTAAGGTTCTACACTTCACTAAAACTGGTGAAAGTTGTCACAAGTAGACTGTGATAAATTAAGCATATATAATGTAACACCTAAAGCACCCACAATAACACCTATATAAACGGATACACTAAAAAACAGCAAACCGAAGTAGATACAGCAAAACCGAATTCTAAAAATAATGTTAAGTAACCCAGAGGAAAGCAGGATAAAGAAAAAGAGAAATGCAAAACAGAACAAATAAAAAACAAAAACAGCCCTGGCTGGTGTAGCTCAGTGGATTGAGCTCGGGCTGTGAACCAAAGGGTCGCAGTTTGATTCCCAGTCAGGGCACATGCCTGGGTTGCAGGCCAGGTCCCCAGTATAGGCCGTGTGAGAGGCAACCACACATTGATGTTTCTCTCCCTCTCTTTCTCCTTCCCTTACCCTCTCTCTAAAAAAAATTAAAAAATAAAAAAATAAAAAAATAAATAAAATACTTAAAAAAAAAAACAGAACTAATCCCTAACACAATAACAAATAGATTAAATGTAAATGTTCTAAATACAGCAATTAAAAGGCAGACATTGGCAGGGTCAGTTTTTAAAAAACTATGACTCAACTATATGCTGACTATGAGAAACTCTCTTCAAACATAACAATACAGGCAGATTGAAATGAAAAGGATGGTTCAGTGCAATACTTATCAAATTTCTAATAACTTTTGTAGATAGAGACATTATTAAAAATTATGTGGATGCAAAAATAAACTAGAAAAACTTTTTTTAAAAAATTGAAAAATACTTAAAAAGTTGGAGAAACAAATCTAACTGATTTCTACACTTTTTATATAGCTCTAGCAATTCAGACTGCAGGGTATTTGTGGATGAATCACATGAATTTTAAAAATTAATTGAATACAAAGTCCAGAAATTGAACTACTTAGATGTGTTCAGCTTATTTTTGATAAAAGTTCAAAGGCACCTCAATGTGAAAAATAAAGTTTTTCAACAAATGATGCTAGGTGCAATTGGACATTCATAGACAAAAACAAACAAACAAACAAACAAACAACCTTGACATAAATTCACACTGCATGGTGGGGCAAAAGTAGATGTATAGTTCTTCGTGCAGAAAATAATACAATAATTAACAAATAAGTATACAAGAATAAACCCTATGTTTCATGTACTCACAACTATAAACCTACTTTTGCCTTACCCTGTATACACAAAAATTAGCACATAATATATCAGCGAGTTGGGTATAATGCATGAAATTACACAACTTTAGAAAAAAGTAGAAAATTTTCAGGATATATGGCTAGGCAAATTGATCCATACTATGTCCATAAAAGAATAAATTGATAAGTAGGACTTTATCAAAATTAAAAACCTGAACTCTGCTGGGGAAAAAAAGTCTTCTTAAGCGTATGAAACAACAAGCTATAGAGTGAGGGAAATATTTTCAAACCACACAGCCACCAAAACTGGTATCTAATTATATTTTTAAAACTCTCAAGTCGCAATATTTTTAAAAACCCAAGTAGAAAATAGAAAGAAGACGTAAACAAACATTTCACCAAGGAAGATATACAGATGGCAAATAAGCACCTAAAAACGTACTCACTGTCATCCTCAGTTGGTAAAATGCAAACTGAAAACATAATGAGACATCATTACACATCTACCAGAAATGCTTAAATAAAATTTTAAAAATAGTGACACCACCCCAGCCAACATGGCTCACTTGCTGAGAGCATCTTCCCATAAACCGAAAGGTCATAGGTTTGATTCCAGGTCAGGGAACATGCAAGAGGCAACCAACAGATGTTCCTCACATTGTTGTTTCTCTCCCTCTCCCTCTTCCTCTCCCTCCCATCCCTTTTCTCTCTCAAATCAATAAGCATATCCTCAGGTGAGGTTAAAAAAATACTAATTCCTTAAAAACAGTTATACCACCAAATGCTGGCAAGGATATGGAAAAGCTGGATCACTCATATGTAGTTGGTGAGAATGTAAAATGGTATAGTATTCTGAAAGACAGTTTTACAGCTTCTTAAGATAGAACATAAAATTACCATTTGTCTGGTAATTGCATTCCTGGATAGTTACCCTGGAGAAATGAAAATTTCTATTCATAGAAACCTTAGGCATAATAACCAGAAACTAAAACCAAGCTGCTGTCTCCCAGTGGGTTAAACAAACTGCCCCATCCACACGACGGGGTGTTACCAGCAGCAGGAAGAAAGGCACTATCAGTACATACAGCGCCTGGATGAATCTGCAGAGAATTACGGTAGTGAAAAAGCCAATTTCTTAAGGTTGCATATGCCTAATTCCATTTCTATAACAGTCTTGAAATATTAAATTATGAAAATAGAGAACATATTAGTGGCTGCCAGAAGTTAAGGAGGGAGTAGGGGTGGGAGGGAAATGGGTATTTTGGACTTTGACTGCTAAATATTATGTTCCTGGTTGTGAAACTATACTACAATTTTGCAAGATACTACTATTGGGAAAACTTGGGTATGTGATATCTCTATTATTTCCTACAAATAATTGTGAATTTTTTGGTTATGTCAAATTAAAAAAATAATTTAGGTGACCCAGGGCAAAACACAAGGGGCGGCTGACCTTGGCCTACACCACCTGGAAAACCCCAGCGCCCATGCACTCAGTCAACAGCCGCAGACCACACTGGAGTGCCACCAGCCTGCCCTGTGGATACTCCATAGAGGGCGGAGATTGATGGTCAGTCGTCACAGCCAGTCCTTGCAGCTTACTGGCATGGGTAAATCCCTCCCATTGACCTACCAACAGCAATCAGGCTCAAGTACAAGAGAAGGGTGTACTCAGCCCACACACAGGGTGCACCTTGAGGGCCCACCTTAGGTGATAAGAAAGTCTGTGCCACTGGACCTTACAGGACACCTACTACATTAGGCCAAGGTACCAAGATATGGAGTCAAGGCAGCTCTACCTAATACATAGAATCAAACAGAGGGAGGCTGCCAAAGTGAGGAAACAAAGAAACATGGTCCAAATAAAATTACAGATCAAAAGTCCCCAAAAAGAACTAAACAAATTGGAGATAAGTAATCTACCAGATGCAGAGTTCAAAACACTGGTTATAAGGATACTCAAGGAACTTAGTGAGAACCTCAGCAGCATAAAAATATCCAGTCAGAAATGAAGGGTACACTAATTGAAATAAAGAACAATTTATGAGGAAACAACAGTAGAATGGATGAAGCCGGGAATCAAATCAATAATTTGTAATGTAAGGTGTAAATTAATAATAAATAAATAAATAATTTTTAAAAACAATGTTAAATCCTGGGCCAATTTTCTGTTTTTGCAAGAATGTATAATTAAATCACTTGTTTACATGTTTACTTCATATTATAGTATATAAATATAAGTACATATTTATTGATACATTTGTATTTACAGACACATATATACATGCACATTGTGTATGTTACAGGTATTTGTAAATATATAAATATACACACACATATACATCTAAACTACATATAGCATATGCATATAGAAAATATTTTGTGTTTATTTATATTAGAATATAAAATAAATACGTGCTTCTGGACTTCCAGCCAAGATGGAGGTATGTATGGACACACTGTGCCTCTTTGCACAACCAAAAGAAGTACAACAACAAATTTAAAAACAAAAAACAACCAGAACTGCCAGAAAATCAAACTGTATGGAAGTCCAACAACCAAGGAGGTAAAGAAGAAACATTCATCCAGGCCAGTAGGAGTGGCAGAGACAGGCAGCTGGGGTGGAGAGCACTCACAGCAAGGTGGCAGCTGGAGGACTGGGGCAGTTGGTGACTAATGGACCAGGTGAGATGATGCCTGGCAGATCAGGCAAGGCAGGTGCTGGCAGATCAGGTGGTTCCACATTCACATGCAGATAAACCGGGAGGAACAAGTGGAGAGCAAGATAAACCAAGCAACCCAAGGTCCCAACACAGGGAGATAGAGCCTCAAAACCTCTGACTGGGGTTGCAGCAGTGGGATAAACTCCCAGCCTCACAGGAGAGTTTGTTGGAGAGACCCCCAGTGTCCTAGAATGTACACAAAACCACCCACCTGGGAATCAGTACCAGAAGGGCCCAATTGGCTTATGGGTAGCAGAGGAAGTGACTAAAAGCCACTGAGAGCTGAGCAATTGGCATTGTTCCCTCTCAGACCCCTCTCTCACATACAGCACCACAATGCAGCGACATGGTTGCCCCATCCTGGCAAATACCTAAGGCTCTACCCCTTACTATGTAACAGGCATGCCAACACACACACAAAAATGGCTCAAATGAAAGAACAGATCAAAGCTCCAGAAAAAATACAACTAAGCAATAAAGAGATAGCCAACCTGTCATATGCACAGTTTAAAACACTGGTAATCAGGATGCTCACAGAAATAGTTAAATATGGTCGCAAAATAGAGGAAAAAGTGAAGGCTATGAAACATGAAATAAAAGAAAATGCACAGGGAACCAACAGTGACAAGAAGGAAACTGGGGCTCAAATCAACAGTTTGGACTAGAAGGAAGAAATAAACATTCAACCAGAACAGAATAAAAAAAACAAGAATTCAAAAAATGAGAGAGGCTTAGGAACCTCTGGGACAACTTTAAATTTTCCAACATCTGAATCATAGGGATGCCAGAAGGAGAAGAGGAAGAACAAGAAATTGAAAACTTGTTTGAAAATATAATGAAGGAGAAGTTCCCCAATCTGGTAAAGAAAATAAACTTCCAGGAACTCTAGAAAGCTCAGAGAGTCCCAAAGAAATTGGGCCCAAAGAAGCACACACCACAGCACATCATAATTACGTTACCCAATATTAAAGAGAGGGAGAAAAACTTAAAAGCAGCAAGAGAAAAGAAGACAGTTACCTACAAAGAAGCTCCCATAAAACTATCAAATCATTTCTCAAAAAAAAAAAAAAAAACTTACAGGCAAGAAGCGGCTGGCAAGAAGTATTCAAATTTATGAAAGGCAAGGACCTACATCCAAGATTACTCTATCCAGCAAAGCTATCAGGGAGAATGGAAGGGCAGATGAAGTGCTTCCCAAATAAGGTCAAGTTAAATAAGTTTATCATCACCAAGCCCTTATTATATGAAATGTTAAAGGGACTTATCTAGGAAAAAGAAGATAAAAATATGAACAATAAAATAACAAACTCACAACTATCAACAACTGAACCTAAAAACAAAACCAAACTAAGCAAACAACTAGCACAGGAACAGAATCACAAAAATGGAGATCACAAGGAGGATTATCAGCAGGGGAGGGGATGTGGGGGATGCAGCAGGGAATAAGTAGCACAAATGGTAGGTACAAAATAGACAGAGGGAGGTTAAGAACAGTATAGGAGATGTAGAAGCCAAAGTACTTATATATACAACCCATGGACATGAACTAAGAGGGGCAGGGATGTGGGTGGGAGGGGTTCAGGGTAGAAGGGAATAAAGGGGGAAATGGGACAACTGTAATAGCATAATCAATGAAATATATTTTCAAAAAATGAAAAAGGTGCGAGAGAGCTCCCTCTCTCCCAGGGCATGCACTGAGAAAGGTCCCAAGGACACAGTTGGAAAGTGGGGTCTACAGCTCTGGCAGAGAGCCTCTCTGAGAACCAGATCACAAGAATCTTGACCCGGGAGTTCCAGGCCTCAGAACCATGAGAAAGAAAATGTCTGTTATTCAAGCGGCCCCAGCGTTGTGTTTTTCTACAGCTGCCTGAGCTGGCCAGTCTACAGCTTTCACAGCATTTTTCATTTCCCAAAGGTCAGCTGTCAATTGCTCTGTGAGTGAACAGCCAACAGTGTGGGGGGTTTGCTGCAGAGCAGAGTTTGGTGGGGCTTACATATGTACTCCTCTTCTATGTACATATGGCTACTGTTCTGGTGGAAGACAGTCTGAAAGCCTCTTGAATGTCCCTATCAGCTGTTGTTTCTGTTCCTTGAATGTGGGTGGAAGATATGATGTGAGAGCCCACTTGTTTGCTTTCGAGTACTGGGAATTATTTTCAAATTTTCTGAGGTCTGAGTAAGAAAATGGAAAGAGAAAGAATGAGGAGACAGAGAAACCAGATGCATTGGTCACAGAGCTCTCACTGCATATTTAGGAATCACTCACACGACAAATTCTGATTTTACATTTCAGGACTGAGTTGTATTTGCTGAAGTCAAGTATAAGACACCCACACAATCTGATTTTGTGGGAGGGGGATGGGGCTGAAGGAGGCCAGTGGCCCTAAATGTCCAACACTAGAAAATGATGAAGGAAGGTGAGGTTCAGCCATGTGTAATAAAAGGTCTCTCTTGAATTAGTTATGAAGTGTAAGTAATAATACGGAAAATGGTTACTAAAACCACATGCTACAATGTTATGTAAAAATATCCACCTGCATATGTATGTATAAAATGTAGTATGTGTGCTGTGTGTGAGCATAAACAGGAGAAACAAAACAAGCAAAATCAAGGTTAACTCAAGTGGCGGGAGGTGGAAGCATTCTTTTATAAATTAATCTTTGATTGAAACCGTCTGATTTAAACAAGGTTGTGTTCAGACTGCCTGGCCAGGAGGAATCAACAGCAACCCGCTTCTTCCCTAACTGAAATCATGACCCTCTTACTGTGCTGTTTGCGGAGGTGTCAAGGGCTTGCCAACATCAGTGACCAGACTTTCCTCCTGGTAAACAGGAGATTCTCCCTGACAATGAGCTGACACAGGCATGAGGCTAGTTTGATAACAGGGTCCTTTCTGGAGCCTGGAGTGAGAGTGTGGCTTCAACACTGAGATGAAGCAAGTAGAGCAGAGGTCTTGAGAGAAGAGCAGCTCTGCAGCCTGGGTTCCTGCAGAGATGGAGGTCCTGCAGGTTCACAGTGGCCTGGTAGCCCAGGAGCCCAGCTCACAAAGAAGCAAGTGAGACAGGCGTCTCTGCCTAGAGGTCTGCACTCAAACAGAGTCATATACTGGAGACCAAATACTGAGTTCATCAATGGGCCACAGCCTGGGCCTTTGATGGCCCCTGTTTCTTCACTTTTTCAGAGAGGAAGCTCAGTTAACTTGGAGCCTACAGAATGGCTGGTGTAAGCCCCAAATCAGAAGATCAGTGGGAACTGGGCTGTGTGTGTCTAGATTGAAGGGTAAATGACAAGGTCTCAAAGCTAAAACTGTGAAATCTCACCCTAGTCAGGTTCCAAGTGGGGCAGCTACCACATTTGAACTCCAGAGAAAGCCATTCTCATTTTATGATGTTTCCTGCCCATAATCTCCACGAAAAGGCAAAGGGATAGTTTTTAAAAAGGAAGTGAGAATTGTAATATTATACTGCTTATTTCACAAGATAATGTGGTTCAAAAGAAAAAGAAGGCACAACATTTATTTTGTGTTTCTCTCCAAAAGTCGAATGAATCTTTTTCCTAAAGGCATTTAACAAAGGTATCACCATGTTCTGTAATCTATGAGAAGATTCAGGTCTGGAATTTCTCTCTTTGGGTTGGTCTCTTAAGTAACTGTGGACCTCTGCTATCTCACACAACACTTAGTCTGCTGAAGTTTGGTATCACTTTCTTTTCGATGATGATCTATTTTTTTCAAAAGCTAAATATGAAGAAGCTACTTGAGAAGGCTTTCACCAGACATGCTGATGACTTACATTGAAACCACTTCCAAATTCACAGCCCCATAATATATGCATGCTCAGAAATGTAGGGGGAGGGGCTTGGCAAGTAAGCCTGTAGTTCTTTTCCAAACCCTGGATGTTACAGTCATTTGCAAGAATCCAAACATACCTTGGTTTTCCCATTACTTTCCCCCCAAATAACTGATGGGATATGGTAGGCCAGTCATTAAGAATCAGCTTTGAACACATGTGTGTATATACATACATACATACATACATACATACATACACACGAGGTATGTCCGCAAGGTATCCTGCCATGTAATATGAAAAATAGAGACATTTATTAAACAAGATACAAGAAACATTGTACATGGGAAGAAGATGCCATCAGCTACCCCATCAGGGGTAGGATGTTCAAAGGATGTTCAAGCTTAATGCAAAATGTGATGCAGATTCGTTGCCCTACTCATTTATTCATTTTAACTGCAACGCCCACACAGCACACATGCTCACTCAACAGTGTCTACCGCCACTACTGACTAGTACTGTGAAGTCGTCATTGTTCACTCATGCGCATTCCAGTCCACTCTCCTTGGCTGCCAGGTCACATCAAAGTCGTACAAACCATTTTCATTATATTAATGATGGCTGGACTTTTTTCAGAGATATTTCATCTTTTTCTCATGTGCATATATCTACAAATGGGTATTTTTTTAAAGCATGGTTGATTTTAATATGAGGAGATTTAAATGTTGAGATCTCAAGAATTAATATGAGGTGCATAGGATCTTTGGCAAAACATTATTTGAAATACAGGTATATACAATGTTAAAGTGGGAAAAATATGTTGTTTGAATTTTTTTAATTAATAAGCCCACTAGGAAACATGGTGACTTTTGCTAGGACAGGGCTCTCAGCCCTGGCGACCTGTTAGCTTTGCCCAAGTCCTCTTAACAAATACCCCAGCTGGCCTCTGGAGGCCCCTGTCTAGGACGCTGGGCTATGGTCCTGACATTGGTCGCTTATAATACTACCAATTCCTTCAAATTTTTGCATTAATGAGCAGCCAGGATTGAGGAGTGCTTGCAAAGTTACAATAAACAGAGAAAACCTTGACTGTGTTGCTCTGGATCACAAAAAGGCTGTCAAGTTGTTCTGCAGTGTTAAGGGCAATCTTGTGAAGAACTCAGGAGACATTCAGCAATTAATATGTTGCCTTTTACTGCTTTGAACTAAAGGCACTGTGATTTGAGAAGCCATGAGGGGCCGTGCATATGAAAAGCACAACCAGAATGCAAAGGACACAGGGAATGCACAGAGATTTATTAGAAAGGGTGAGTTGGGTATGGTGGTGAATGGGCTCAAGGACTGGAGTCAGGAAAGTGCTGTCGGAAGAGTTCAAACCAGCTCACAACTGCTCCTATAGCCGTGGCCCTGAAAGCCAGGGGGCCTGACAGTGGTCATTCTTACCATTTTATCTATACAAGTAGGCGTTTATGTCCTATCACATCTCATCGCACCCTAGGTCTGACTTACTAACTTTCCCTGTGACTTTCCTGACCAGGCAGGTCCAGGCCTTGCTCCTGCTATCACACCAGGCAGAGACAACATTCCCAGGAAGCCCTGTGGTGACAGAAATTCCTGAACCAGCAGAGCCACAATCCACACTGCTGCCCCTCCAGGAGGGTGACTAGTGTCTTCGATGTCTGGTCCTGTAGGCTTTCTGGGAGACTGGACATTCTGTTTTAAAACCTTCACAGATCCAGACAAACCAAGTTAGGCTGGTTTGCCCCAGACCACCTGGACAAGGCCAGGCCTGTGTCTCTTCCTCAGGCTGTCACACTAATTTTGCCGTTTGGTGGCAAGGGGGTGTGCAGTGTGGGGGTCCTCCTGCAGTGTGACTTAATGATTGAACTTAACAGACTGCGGGGAAAGTTCAGCCCACAAGAATCAAGACACAGAATTGGGAGGACTTAGCAAGTGTTTATTGCTACAACCAAAACCAAAAATAAAGTAAATCTGTCAGATACCTTGTAGTGAGTGGGAACAAAGAGCAAGCATTTTCTGGTTGGCTGCCATTTGTGTGGCAACTACACTGCTAAGTTAATTAAACTAATTACATTTTTACTCTCCCAATGATTATTTAAACTTGACTGCCCAGTGACCAGCATGGGGTCTGCCATATAGTATGTGTTCAATAAATGTTTCTTCAGTAAATATATCCAAAGGCCTCTTTGCATGTTTAAACAGGGGAGGGTGTGGGAGGTGAGTAGACACACTCCTCAGAATGAATTAATGTTAGAAGGAAATTCTTATATTAAAAAAATAGTCTCCAACTAAATTAACCCTGAGGGACAAAGATGGGCATTTCTACCTTCCAGTTACTGTGCTCCGTAATCCAAGGTCACCATGCCTGGTATCCAAGCCATGTGAAGAGGTTCTTGTTTAGTTTTCCCCCCAAACAACTGATGAATAAAGAAATGTACTCTTTTTGTTTGAAAATTAAGTGGGGCCTGTTGGCCTTGGAGCTTTGGCTAGAGCTTCCTTGTGTTAGATGCGTGGTCAGAAGTGGACAGAGGAGACTCCTCACTGCATAGAACTCCCAAGTGCTTCCACATTGTTGTCAATTGAATTAATACCCTGAGACTTAGAATAGCTATGTGCTGTGTGGCTCTGGAGCCAACATGGGAATCGGAGCAGCCAGAAGATCATAAATAATTAAAGGTGGTGAGAAGATTGGACCTCCTGAAAATAGCAGCCCTTGAAATGATTCTGTAGGATAGCCCAGCAATCATCCTGTACCATTTCATATGCTTTATTTTATGTTCTTATTTCCTCTTCTCTGAATATTTTTAAGTACTCTAGCATATAATTTAGCTTTTGGAAAATCCAAGTCTAAATTAATTACAGTTCTGCTAAAGGGTAGAAAAGATATTAGATGCCCAAGCTAAAATAAAATGAAATCAACTTTTTTTCCTTCCTTATTAGATTTTAATGGTATTATTATAATAATTAAGCTTTTCATTAATTTTTTCATGCTTATTGAGTCACAGTTCCCTGCAGATTTGAATCATATTTAACATGTAATTATGTCAGTCCGTTTTTGGAAGGGAATGAATGTGGAGATGTGGGACTTCACCTACACTTCTTAAATTAAAAACGAGCATTAAAGGGGCTGAATCACTCTTTGTCGCCGAGCCCAGCTTGGCTTCAGCGAAGCTTCTCACCGAATCTCAGGCATGTCTGGGACTGGACCCCAGATTTAGGGGAAATATCAGGGGCTGCTAATTCTAGATTTACTCTGGTGTAATTCAAATCTGCTATGGAGCCTTCCAAAAAGCATGAATCAAATAGGTCAATGTAGATGACTATTATCACGTGCTTTACACGTCTGAAGGTAAAATAAAGATGTGTGTACTCCCTGGGCTCTCCACTTGCATGCCAGGGACCCTACATAAGATATTTGGGGGGGGGCATAACCTGTGGTCTGCCACCTATAGATAAGAAGGTCGACATAGTCTGAACACAATTAGAAACAGTTTAGCTGAGATTTTAATCTATTGTTCTTATCTTTCAATAAGGAATGAAAGCCACTCTCCAGCTGTACTAAGGAAGATTGGTCATTCTACAGGTTTATGAAATCCTGGATGCTTCAATCCCATTTTAGGACTAGTTATGGGAAAGAAGATGAGGGCCAGACAGGAGTGGACATTGCAGTAAAAGGAATAGAGCTTCACCCTGGAGGGAAAGAAAATGGAAATGAAGAGGCTCCCTGTTTAGAGGAGGGGAGGGGAGCCAGAGAGGAGGGGAAGGGGAGGGAAGAGGAACGGGGACTCTAGAAGATGAAAAGGTCTGGAGACAGGGACAAACATGGACTACAAACCTTTCATAAGGAAACAAATGGCCCCAATGTGAGTGAGCTTTGCATACAACACTATGTCACCTTCATAAGTTATCCTCTTTGAGACCTGTTTGTAATGGATAAAGATTACATCTTCCATGTAGTTATTTTGAGGAATGACCAGAATGCACTGCTGGTGGAAAATGTGAGGTTCTTGAGCCCTTTTGGAAGGTGACATGTGGCAACATCTATTGCTATGAAGAAAACACACCTCTTCGACCCAGTAACCTTATTCTGGAGACTCCATTCCCGGGACTCACAAGGACTGGGACATGTGAGGACTTATGCAGCAGCACCAGGTGCTGTGACAGCGATCGAGTGACAGAGTAAGGGAAGCTCTGCTCATGCAGTTTATCCACAGTAAGCACCTCATGATCACATGAAGACACAGCAAAGCTGCTTCAGAGACTTGGGAGAAGGCTGGAGGTAAGAGGGCCTTGCAGGTGCAAAACCATGCACGCAGGGGGGTGTCGGGAAACACATCTCTACACACACACACACACACGCACAGACAGGAATGTGTTGACAATATTTTTAGAACCTCCAAATGTGCATATTTCTATAAGATTGCATGTAGTCAGACATGCCCATTTAGAATACAGTGTGCCTATCAGTGTTCCCATACGTGGCCAGTCGCTCACTGCTGTTTGAGGGTTATTCTCAACCCTGTTCTGATGAAAGTTTGGGCTTCTTGTCTTTTCAGAATTTCCTGCTTCTGACATACAGATTAAGAACAGGGAAATGGACAATTTGGTATCTGTGTTGACCCTACATGTGGTTCAAGGGGACAGAGCCTGTCCATTTGGCTGAGCGGTATCAACAGAAGGCAGAATAGGGGAAGCCCCCTGATCCAGAATGATCCTTCCTGAGAGTTCTCAGCATGTGAAAGCCCACCTGTGGTTTGGTGATTGTAGAACTCATCATCCTTGCGAGTGAAAGCAGGTGTTATTGATCCTTATGAGACCATTAACTTTAAAATGTAAAATCTCTTTGATGTACATATACCCTAACCAATGAACAAGGACTCCCTTGGCCAAATTTAAGTCAGGTCCCTGAGCCCAGTTTTAGCAAAGAATCCTGATAAGCCAGTTAATGGAGAATGCCCTTCCCCCTGATATGCAATCAAGCTCCTCTTTCTCCACCCCTGACCTGCAATCCAGTCTCTCTTGATAATTTTCCATCCTCTCCTTCACCCTCTGCCCTCCCTGTAAACCTCCACTGCTCCCTGTTTTATTCAAAGTTGAATTTAATCTATCTTGTCTATTGCAATAGTCTTATATAAAGTCTTCCCTGCCATTTGTAACAAGCTGTGGAATAATTTCTCTGTAACAGATGAGATGCAGCACTTAGAGGAAATAGCTCACAAAGTCCCAGCTCTCTCCAGCTGGCTGATAACTAGTGCCAAGCCATGCTCTGACAGGTGAGGGAGAAGGTGGTGGGCATTCAGGGCAGGACCCTGCTTAGGGAGCTCCACAGTTGACCTTGCAATAGGTACCCCAGACAACTTGGGGTGGCATGAGGAAGCTGGATGCGTAGAGGGAGTTGAGAAATTCTGAAATCAGACCGAGCCCAGTCCACTGGCTCTGGCTATAGTCATCCACCCACATACAGCTCTGATTTGGTAAACAAAGGTTCCACAAACTTCCACCCTTTGAATTTGCCATGGGAGAGTCACAACCTTTCTCGGACTTTCTCTTCACAGTTTTATCTTGTCATTGACATAAGTTTGTTAAGTTCCAGACAATACTCTGGTCTCATAACTTGCCTAAGCTTTCTCATTTTGTTAAATGCTTGCTATGGACTGTGGAATCTTATTCCTAGAGTATTGGCTGGCTAAGGGTGGTAGCGGGACAACCTTGAACTATTGCACCTGTAAGGTGAAATACTGATTGAAAATGGATTTAGACAGCATGGCCTAGCAAAGGTAGTACACGAGAGGCCAACCTTAATATTACCATATAAATGAAATGGCATCCCAGCTGGTGACATGGTTCAAAAATGCTTTTTTTCCTAAAGAATGATTTGTAAGTTATTTATTTTATTGAGTCTTCACCTAAATATTCTAAGTATCTTATTTTGAAAGACATGTGGTATATTCAGGCACAGCATATAAATGGCACACACACAATAAATAATACCCGTGGTAAACAAGTATGAGGGGCTGCCTACTCTAAATATAAAATAGACACTCTAATATTTTAATGTAAAACGTCCTGAGAGTATCACAAGGATGCATTTTTGTTGACATTTAAGTTGCAGTATGCAAAATAAACCAGTATTTGTCCCCTCATAAGAAAGCTATAGACAATGATTCTTGCTGTTTCTCCAATAAGGAAATCAAAAGAATAAGCCTTTTCAAGTGCTGGTTTCCTCGCTTGTGTTCTGGTGGGAGTGTGTCTGAGTGTGTTTGTGCATGAAGACCATGCTGGCAGGAAATGACAGCAAGCTTGCCCCTGGAGGTTTATCCAAACACAGCCTTAGTGGATAAAAACCAGCACGAGAGCAGAGGCATCAACAGGAATCAACAAATTTAAATTTCCTTCATTAACAAGTTTTGCAAAAGTCAATAATTCAAATAGCACTTATAATAACACAGATAAAGATATCCTATGGACATATTTTCCTACTTGCTGGAGTTTGCTTCATAACATTGGATCCAGGTGAAATAATTACCCCTTCCCCACATCCTGCTGTGTAACCTTCCTTGTCCTTCCCACTTTCTGGAACTCCCATTCAACACCTTTTAACCTGCATCTCTCCCTACCCTGCCCCAACCTTGGACCCATTCCTGAAAGGTTTGGTTTAAATTAGGTACAGTAAATGAGCCATTCTAACTAGCCAGGTGCTTAGGGCCTCACTTCCCAGTATGGAAAACCTGACACTCTTATTTCTCCTCCCAGGTCCATGAGGGCAGACTGGACTTCCGATCCCCAAGGCTCTGCAGCTTTCCCCTTGGAGACCTGTCACCATGGTGGATGCCATAGAGGCCACTCCAGGGGGATGAAGTCACAGCCCAGTTCATGAGGACAGCACATGGGGAAGGAGGTTAAATTCCATTTATTCATGGCTACCCAATTTTAATAGCAAACTTCACAGACAAATGCACCTGCCCACATACAATGCCTCCTATGCTTGGGACTCTTCCCTGCACAAGGCAAGTTTGCTCACCCCAGGATGGAGGCAGCTTCACACATGCAGGGTGGGCTTCAGTTTCAGACAGGCCTGCACTCCAGGGAGACTGTCTTGTTGAGTTGCCAAGGGCCAGTGACCCAGGTCAGAGAGCTGCAGCTCCCTGTTCTCTCAAATGTGTCAAATGCATGTAGTGAATAGGCCAGGGGCCGCCAAGGGATCAAGGCCTTAAGGCTTCCAGCCCACAGTCCACATGGAGAACACAACTCACAGCCTTCCCAGCAGGAAGTTCACACCCACAAATCTACTGTGACTTTTACAGCACATTCCTCCATTCCTCAGACAGCCAGGGCCTGCCAGCTTTCAGAAGTAGTGCAGGCTGTCTTTAAGATTTAGGACTGACAGCAACACCTGACCAGCTTTCTGACTAGTAGGTATCAGAAGAGAACAGGCGAGCAACAGCTCTCTGTCTCACCTGTCGGGAAGGGTGGAGGTCCTTTCTTTTTGAGTGTTGGTACCCTCGGGACCCAGCTCTAGCCCAAAGTGTGCCATTAATCCAGAGAAAAATCATGTGGCTCCAGAAGAGTGGCCTCATAAAGTGAAGTCACGTACTGGCAGGTGCTGACGCACTCCTCTTTGTTAGACGGTGCAGAAGCACCTGTAGAGAGAGAAGGGCTAGTAGCGGGCATGCGTGCTGCCAGGTTAAAGGGGAGCCAGGGTAGAGAGGCCATTGTCCCATCTCTCCTTTAGACAACGAGCCTCCGCATGGGACTCCAATCTGGGGGGCAGCTTCCTGGGCACAGATACCAGGAATGCCTTTGGGTCTGCAGAATGGGAAGTGTGGAGAGCTCTCTTCCTTCTTAATTCCCTGCACTTACCCATTCTAAAACAAAAGAAAAGAACACAAGAATGAAGAACAAAGAGGGGCTCAGAATTTGGGGGATTTGGAGATGTGAGACTGATATTTTTCCACTTCCGCCCTTGGAGCTCCATCGTTTCTGTAACTGAGCTGGTGTGCCTCGTTGTCTCTACCGTGGGATGGAAGCCCCAGTCCCTGCTAAGATGTGTGTAGCAGTGGGTACACTAGTCCCGGTTCTGTCACCT
>PVKM010013629.1:0-30048 GCA_004027735.1 Carollia perspicillata
ATTGTAGCATTATTTACAATCACCAAGATATGGAAGGAGACCTAGTGTCCATCAATAAAGGAGTGGTTAAAACAATCATGGGATATTTACACAATGGAATACCACTTGGCTATAAAAAGCAAGAAAATTTTATCTTTCGTGACAGTATGGATGGACCTGGGGAACTTCATGCTAATTGAAATAAGTCAGTCTGAGAAAGACCAATACCATATGATTTCACTCATATGTGGAATGAAATGAACTAAGTGAACTAACAAGCAAAACAGAGACAGACTCATTGATGGAGAGAAATATGACAGCTATTGATGAGGTGGAGTTAGGGGATGGAGGGATTGAGCAAAACGGAAAAAGGACTCATAGACGTGGACAAAAGTGAGGTGATTGCTAGGGGAGTGGGTATAAGAGAACTAAATGGTAAAGGAAAAAATGTAATAAAGATTATATTAAAAATAACAAAACATCATAATGGAAAAATACAATAAAGATTAAATAAAAAAAAGAAATATCTTAGTATATGCCATGGTCAAATACATGTTGAAAATTTGAATTTGAGGAGTTAAGTGATCAAATGATCATGCCACAAGATTATAACAAACTATTAAAGTTTATAAAGAAGAAATAATTTTTCCTACTAATCTTTTATCAACTTGTATCTAATTACACTTTTATTAATTAGGTTTTAATGATCTTTTAGTGCTTGCATAGGTAAAGAAAATGCCTACATTTTTGCATAGAGTGGATAGCTATTTTGCTTCCTGTATAACACAATATCGTTTGGCAGTGACTTGCATAATTTTCTCTTTGCTCTGAGCTTTTCAGAGTGAGACTCAGGGAACTGAACAGAACTGTATGGCATAAAAACTGCCCCAAATGAAAGAGACAGCTATGTATGCTAACCCCTTTGATGCAAGGGGATAGTGGATGCTAGCCTAATAAGAACATTACAATATCCCATTGATGATGAACAAACGTGTGAAAGGAATGCATTTAATTTAAATAAAAATTCTGTAAGATATGCCTTGGCTGGTGTGACTCAGTGGATTGGGTGCCAGCCTGTGAACTGGGGGTCCCCCGTTCAGTTCCCAGTCAGGGCATATGCCTGGGTTGCAAGCCAGGTCCTCAGTGGGGGCTGTGGGAGGCGACACACATTGTTTCTTTTGCTCTCTTTCTCCCTCCCTTCACATCTCTAAAAATAAAGAAATAAAATTTTTAAAAATATTTTGTAAGATAAATAACCATTTGTGTTGGGAAAAGTTTAGTCCTTATGGGAACTGAGTTCTCAGGGTCTGTTCATTGGCTTGAAATAGTTCACAAAGAGGGGAAAAAAACACTCTGATTGGAAAAAAACATGAGGTTCCAGAGGAGAATCCAAAGAAAATGAGGAGATGAGAAGGGCAACAAAAAATGGTAGACCATTTTATGCTATGGAAGATAAATTCTTACTATAATACCTATAGATCTTTAATTAAAAATATAAATCTAAGGAACTAAAAACTTGAGGAGACAGAGACAGTTGAGCTAAGTTTATTTGAATATCTGAAAGGTATGGAGGTCCTTGGTGAAATTTTGATTATACTGAGG
The DNA here is from genome assembly GCA_004027735.1 of Carollia perspicillata. Taxonomy (NCBI): domain Eukaryota; kingdom Metazoa; phylum Chordata; class Mammalia; order Chiroptera; family Phyllostomidae; genus Carollia; species Carollia perspicillata. The sequence goes on from PVKM010013629.1 coordinate 1,582, forward strand.
TAAACTTTCTGTTTTAGTTGTTGTTTTTCTTCTGCTGAGGATTAAGTATTTTGTATTAGATTGTGTAATAAAATACCTTCGTCCATATTTCATCAGCTAAAGTTACATTCAGAAGTAAATAACAGAACCGAAGAAACTGTGGTTTAATTGAGTGAATTTTTTAAAATTTCATAATAATATGAAGATCTAGAAAAGGCAAACTCTCTCCCCAAAATGTCATCAGGGACTCACACACACTCTACTTTTCCCCAGCTTTAGCTTGTGGTCCTTACTCTGAGGCTTGTCAGCACTGGTGCAAAATGACTGCTAACCCTGTAGACATCATGTCCTGTCCACATGCCAGAGAGAGAGACAGAGAGAGAGGAAATAGAGACATAGATCTGGAGGGCATTGAATAGAGAAATGAACGTCTAAAATGTATATACTCTGGATTTTGATGAAGATTGATGCAAAGAGGATGCCGAGGAGTTAAACATTTAATGACACCTGTTACAACTTCTAAAACTTAGAGGTTATCAGTATGAAATGTTTATAACAGCCCTCCCTGAAAATCACTTTGCTTGCAGAATTTTAGAACATTTTCCTACTGCTTCTGCATTATTTTTGTAAGAGGTTTTCATACCCAACTTGGTAGAACACTCAAATGCAATGAGATAAATGATGTCTTTCTTTCCTGGTTGACAACATCTTGAGATTTTTCATCTCTAATTCTATTATGCTATGGCTATCATCTCCTCTGCATTATGTATGTATATGGTCAATTAAATTGAAAACATTTTAATAACTTATGTTTAGGATGTGGAAACAGGAAATCTATTCTGAATTAGTATGATGTTCTCTCTTCATTATCCTTTATTGATTTAAGGACAAAAGGGTGGCCTCCATACCTTCCTCTGGCGTATGATTTTGAGGGGCGATCAGCTTGAAATTGGGAGTTATCTCTACTTATCAGTAATTTGACAAATAAGCAACAAGAAAACTAGTCCAGACACCTCAGAGCAAGTATTGGTTATTATTCTACATTGTTCGATTGTTCTAAAAAGTGATATAGGAAAAAATATGCACTAGAGCATATTATTTCTGCTTTGAAAGTCTATGGCAAAAAATTACCACACATAACCTCCTACTGTGACATCCAGGACTAGGGGAGACTACTCTGCTCTACAATAAGAGAGATAAAAATATAAAGAGAATGTAGGCTATACTATTTTTTTCTCTTTAGTTTGGAATAATTTCAACTAAATTTAGTTTGAAAAAGTTGCAAGAATATCACCAATAATTTTATCTTATATATTTTTTGTAATACATTGCCAACATCATGTTCCATCATGCCAAAACACTTGAGTTCATGTTTCCCATAAAAAGGGGAGTTTCCTGTGTACTCCTAATACAACCACCAAAATGATGAAATTAATACTGATACACTATTGTGGCATAAACTGAAGACCAAGTTGATTTTTGCCAATGGTCCCAGTAATGCCCTTAATAGTAAAAGAGTCCAGTTCAGGATCATGCATTAAACTTAGCTATCGTGGTTTTTAGACTCGTGCACTTTGTAACAGTTCTCCAGTCTTTTTTTGTTTTTTATGAATTGTGAAGACTACAGATCCATTCTTTTGTAGAATGCCCCTCAGCTGGGTTTGTCTGATTCTTTCTCATGATTGATTTTAGCTTATGTGTCTTTGGCAGAGATGTCAAAGGAATGAAGTTCAGAGCATTCAATCATGTAGCACATGATTTTTGATTGATTACATTACTGATGTTGGTAACAGGTCATTTGACTAAAGTGAGGCTTGCCTGATTTTCCCACTATAAAGCTGTTCTATTCTCCTTTATATATTTATATTTAATATTTATATTTAATAAGTATTTTGTAGGGAAGTAGTTTGAAAATATGTCAATATTTTATTTCCCCTCTAAATTTTACTTAGTGTTCCCATGTATTGATGTGTCTTTGCTGATTTATTTTTTGTCAGGATAATTGTCCAATGGTGATTTTTTTTACTACTACGGTTCTTTCTATATTTATTAGTTGCCATTCCTGTGTAAGAAGTATATTTACTTATTTTAGTACTAATGGAATGGATTCCTGTTTTTCTTAAAGACTTATTTATTATTATTATTCATTTTGTTGGCCACATGTCCAGATTTGGCCAGGGTGAACACCTTTAAGCTGACTTCTGAGTTTTTGTTTGTTTGTTTGTTTCTGGTTTTGTTTTGATATGCTCTTATTATTTGTTAAGTAATTCTTTAGTTTTTGGCACAAGATATTCCAGGGCCATCTTATTCTTTCCCTGACCCAGGCTTGGAGTCAGCCATTTCAACAAGGAGTCCTTGTTCTTTTTAGTAGAGAACCTGTTTAGAAATCAGAGCCTGTGATCTCGGTGTGGTCATTGCCATTGGGTGTTGCTCTTCTCAGGCCCTGAGAGTGAATAAAGCTATGAAACACACACACACACTGCTTTTTATACTCATTTATTTCTGTATCTCTATAGATTAAAATCATGATTTCATACTGATACCACCAATTTTACTAGATCTCTCTGTATATTTTAAAAACCACAAATGCGTATTACTTTCTCCTCTTCGTACTGATACCTCAAAATCCTATTCTAATACAACACCACAGGTGCATTTTAGTTTTCCCTTTTATTCTATATTTGTAGTCAAATATTTACCTATAGGGCAGTTACCACTGGATTAATGCCCACTTTGTGTAATCAGTTTCCAACTGTCACTGCTGCCGTCCCTTCTGCACATCCCTCTCTGCCTCTCCCGATTTGGGCTCTGACCACATTAGAGGACCACGAGGAGGTCCTCTTATCACTTTCTTCCTCCCCCGAGGCACTGGCTTAATCTATTCTGGCTTTGGGATGCCACCCTGGGCGGCTGTTAGCTGCTCCCCTCACAACACACGCACAGAGTCTCCGATGCTCTTCCTTCCAGAGGCCCTTCACTCCACCTGGGTTTCAGCCCTCAGGGGTCTGCCACAGCCCCACCCGCCTCAGACTACTAACTCACTCAAAATAGTTTTAGACTGAGTTTAGGAGGGAGGGAGGGAGGGAGGGAGAGGGGGAGACAAAGACGGAGGATGGGAGAAAAGGGGAAGGGAAGGGAAGGTAGAGAGGATGGATAAAAAAGAAATACATGAAGGAAAATAAAAGGCAAGGCAAGAAGGAAGCTAAACAATTATTTAATAAAATTTCAGAAAATATCTATCTTCTTAGTATAGGTGTGAATGTAATACTTGCCCACATACAGGTGTAGGTGCTCATTTTTTACCTCTTAAACAACAAAATTTAACTGGAGATTGCTGAAGGTAGTAATAATACCAAAAGTTGGAGATTTTAAAATAAAGTACAACATGTGTGGCAGAAGGAATTAAAGTGCTCAATGATCTCCGAGTCATTTTAGTTTATATAATTACTGCATTTGGGGGGGGCAGGAAATAAATAAAACAGGAGTATGAAGAAAGGTTCAGAGAATTTTATATTGTCAGGAATTAGCTGTGTGATTTGTTTGTTTGCTTGCTTGCTTGTTTCCAGAACATACCGGAGAGGCGGAAAAAATACGCACAGTACAGGGTTATTATCATTCTAGTTTTGGTTTGTAGGTTTATTATCGATTGCCCACAGCAGTGACTGAACTCTGCTACGTACTAGGGAGTGACTCTTGAAACCGAAGTCTGCACTGAGTGAATTGGCAATGATGACAACTGCCTCCGAAGATCCTGGACTGACTGAGAATTTTGCATACTTTCAATTTCAAATCCTCATGCACTTGGATCGAATTCCTCATGTTTTAGGCAAATATGGTCAATGTTCTTACACAGTCAATATTTATGATGCTAAGCTTTTGTCAAAATGACTCTAAATGATCATACTTGGCAAAATATTATATGCCACAAGCTCAGAATTAAGTACAAATATAATTACTGAGCTAAGGGAAAACATCCAAGAATTGCTGGTTTATGCTTTTCAAAAAATGCACAGACACCCACACACTCACCACAACTATAGGCAGTAACCAGTGACATATTTCCTTTGGCAAGCATTCTTCACAGGAAACGCGTATTTTCCTAGGAGCACTTGTATGTCTACGTCTACAAAGAGCTTTATTTTTTCATGTAGGTCACTGAGAATAAAGTTCTCTATTATTTACATAATTCTACAGTACAAATAGTCATATTAAGTAATCAATCTCCTGTTGAAATGAAAATGCTTCCCCCTCATAGTATAAGAAATAATCATAAAGTTAATTGGAAAAATTATTAATGTCAAATATTGAAAATCTACCATTATTAACCACATATATATACATTTCATTGTCCCACAAGAGGGCCCTGTCATCGGCTTGCTCCATGCAAGTCTATAAATAACAGAAAATGAAGAAAAAACAGCAGAAGTCTCAGGAAAGCGAAATTAACCTACATATTGTAGAATGTAGAGAGAGTGACAGTTATTTGTATTTAATTGTGTTTTACTTGAGTTAATAGTGACTGCAAGGACTTTTATAACAAGACCTCCTCCTCCATTGACAACATCTCCAATTTGATTAATTAAAATAAGTTTAGTTGAATAATATCTTCAGATAGATTTGCTATATTTTTTGACTGGGTGAATTTCGAGGGTTCCTTTCTGTTGACTTCAAACATGAACAATAACATATGACGTTGAATAATGTAGCAAAGAGTTTTAAGGTTTTGATTTTTTGGATTAAATCATTTGTGAGTGCACTGTTTTTTTTCATGCCTGTTTCGATATGAGATTTTTATGTTTACCCTAGAAATTTAATAATGTCATTAGCTTCTACTCTGTTATTTATTAAAATTTTAATTAAATTAAGTTAATTACTTTCTTCTGGTTATGTAAGAGGCCCTAGGATTTGCATGTTCAATGTTTCCATATGTATATTTTTCAGTACATGTATTTTTATTCTGAAAAACAAAAATGATATCCAAATTAAAAAGAAAAACATTTAAAAATATTAAGTATTTAGTTTATTGCTTTGTAAACAAATATATAATCATATCTATAACTCCCAATGGTAATTTTTTTTAATTAAAAGACCCTGTGTAATTTAAAAAATAATGACATTCAAATGATAGATTTAGAGACAGGCAAACCTTGAGCATGGACACTATGACTACAAATACAACATCCCCAGTACTTCAGTGACCAATGCTCAAAAGAATTTGAATGTCACTGAATTAATAGGTTTTACTTATTTTTTCACTTTAAAAATTAAATAATTTTCACTTTTTGATTGTAGCTTACATACATTATATTAGTTTCAGGTGTATATCCTAGTGATTAGACACCGTATAACTTACTAAAAGGCCATTACAATAAACCTCATACTTATCTGACACTATACATAGTTACAGTATTATTGAGTGATTTTCTATGCTGTTCTTTGCATCCCTGTCACTATTCTGTAACAACCAATTTGTACTTCTTAATCCCTTCACCTTTCTTACCCACCCCCTGAAACCCCCTTCCATCTGGCAACCATCAACATATTCTCTATGAGTCTGTTTCTGTTCTGCTTGTTCATTTATTTTATTTTTTAGATCCCATTGTTAATAGATATGTATTTATTGCCATTATTGTTCACATTTTTACCTTTCTTCTTCTTCCTCTTCTTCTTTTCTTCTTTTTCTTCTCCTTCCTTCCTTCTTCTAGACCCTCTAACATTTTATGTAAATCTGGTTTGGTGATGATAAACCCCTTTAGTTTTCCCTTATAGATCCTTTTTTTATATTTATTTTTAAATATATTTTATTGATTATTTTATTACAATTGTCCCATTTTTTCTCCCCTTTATTCCACTCTGCCCTGTACTCCTGCTCCCACCAGCATTCTCCCACCTTGGTTCATGTCCATGGGTCATTCATATAAGTTCTTTGGCTTCTCCATTTCCAATATTATATTTAACCTCTCCCTGTCTATTTTGTACCTACCATTTATGCTTCTTATTCCCTGTACCTTTCCCCGGATTCTCCTCCTCCCCACTCCCTGCTGATAATCCTCCATGTGATCTCCATTTCTGTGATTCTGTTCCTGTTCTAGTTGTCTGTTTAGTTAGCTAGTTCATTTGTTTTTTAGGTTCAGTTGTTGATAGTTGTGTTTGTTGTCAATTTACTGTTTACAGTTTTGATCATCTTCTTTTTCTTAAATAAGTCCCTTTAACTTTTCACATAACAAGGGCTTTATAATGATGAACTCCTTTAACTTGACCTTACCTGGGAAGCACTTTATCTATGCTTCCATCTAAACGATAACTTTGCTGGATAGAGCAATCTTGGATGTAGGTCCTTGCCTTTCATGACTTTGAATACTTCTTTCCAGGCTCTTGTCACCTGCAAGGTTTCTTTTGAGAAATCAGTTGATAGTCTTATGGAAACTTCCTTGTAGGTAACTGTCCCCTTTTCTCTTGCTGCTTTTAAGATTCTCTCCTTCTCTTTAATCTTGGCTAATATAATTCTGATGTGCCTTGGTGTGTGCTTCCTTGGGTCCAACCCATATGGCACTCCCTGAGCTTCCTGGAGTTCCTGGAAGTTCACTTCCTTTGCCAGATTACGGGAGTTCTCCTTCATTATGTTTTCAAATAAGTTTTCAATTTTTTGCTCTTCCTCTTCTCCTTCTGGCTCCCCTGTGATTAGGATGTTGGAACAGTTAAACTTGTCCCAGAGGTTCCTAACCTTCTCCTCATTTTTTTATTTTTTTGAATTCTTGCTTCTTCATTCTGTTCTGGTTGAATGTTTATTTCTTCCTTCTGCTCCAAACCATTGATTTCAGTCCCAGTTTCCTTTTCTTCACTTTGGTTCCCTATACATTTTCCTTTATTTCACTTTTTATAGCCTTCACTTTTTCCTCTATTTTGCAACCATACTTAACCATTTCTGTGAACATCTTCATTACCAGTGTTTTGAACTCAGCATCTGTTAGGTTGGCTATCTCTTCATCACTAAGTTGTATTTTTTCTGGAGCTCTGATCTGTTCTTTCATTTAGGCCATATTTTTTTGTCTCAGCGCACCTGTTCTGTAGTAAGAGGAGGAGCCTTAGGTATTCACCAGGGTGGGGCAATCTACTGTGCTGTGCTGTGGCACTGTATGTTGGGGAGGGGCAAGAGAGGTAACAGTGCTGCTTGCTCAGCTCTCTGCTGGCTTTCAGTCACTTCCCCTGCTGCCTACAAGCAAATTGGGCCCTTCTGGTGCTGATTCCTGGTAGGTGGGTTTATATACATTCTAGGATCCTGTGGGTCTCTGCAACAAACTTGCCTGTGAGGCTGACGAGTTTCTCCTGTTGTTTCTCCTGCTGTTTCTCCTGCTGCCTCAACCCCCACAGGTTTTTTCAGTCGGAGGTTTTGAGACTTTATTTCCCTGTGCTGGAACCCTGTGTTGCATGGTCTGTCTTGCTCCCCAGTTGTTCCTTCTGTTTATTCACACACAAATGTGGGGCCACCTAGTCCTCCAGCCACTGCCTTGCTGTGAGTCCTCTATGCCTTGGCTGCCCATCTCTACCCCTGCTACCTGTCTGGTAGAATAATCTTAGTTGTAGATCTTTGCTACCTATCACTTTGAATATTTCTTGCCAACCTCTTCTAGCCTGAAAAGTTTCTATTGAGAAATCAAATGACAGTCTTATGAGAGTGCCTTTGTTTTTCTCTTGCTGCTTTTAAAATTTTCTCTTAGGCTTTAACCTTTTGCATTTTAATTATGATGTGCTTTGGTGAGAGCTTTTTTAAAATGGTCTGTAATGATCCCAGATTCCTGATATTGAAGTCTTTGTGACTTCAATAGATCTTGAGAGCTAATTCTTTTCCATACAAAGAGTTTTTCTGGGTTTCCTGGGAGAACACTTATTATAGGATTATCTATATTCAGTTCCCTTATGTCAGATAATGTCTTCTTTGCCTATATTCTTGCTTACCTTTTTGTTATTTTTTTATGATTCTTTCTGCTCGTGTGCACTTTTTCAGTGTCCTTTGGCTGCTGCAGGCACCTGTCTGGAGGGAATCTCCCTTTACAGTCCCTTAAGACCAGCTCTTTCTTCCTCACAGTCATTCTTGCCACTAACAGACCATAGCAGGACAAGGTCTTCCCAGGATTGTCATTTCAGTCTTCTTCTACAAACTAGTCACTTGTAGTTTTTAACTTCATCTTTGCTCTGATTTCTGCTCTAACTAACATACTGCTGGGGTCATGGGTCATGTTCTTTTGACCCTATGAAGTCCTTCATCTTATTCTTGTGAGGATAGGGGTGCTTGGAGGAAGGAAATATGAGACATAACTTCACAATTTTTCCCAAATAAATTATTTTCCTGTTTTGGGTTAATTATATTTAGTCTTTTTTATCTTTTAGAGTGGTCATTGAACGAAGAATTGCCAGATAGTTTCAGAACTTTGTATAGTTTTGTATAGATGATATAGTACCCCTTTTTAAAATATTGAAGTATTTCCTAACTTTAAACAGGTGTCATGTTTTATTTTATTTTACTTTTATTGAATTTATTGGGGTGACATTGGTTAATAAAACCATACAGGTTTCAAGCTGACAACTCAATACAAATTATCTGCATATTGCATTATGCACTCATCACCAAAATCGAAGTTTTTTCCATCTCCATTTATGTTGATAAAGTAGCAAGATTCAATATTAATATTCAGAAATCAATGACATTTTTATATACCTATAATAAGCTATCAGAAAGAGAAATTAATAAGATAATCCCATTTACTATTGCAAAAAAGAAAAAGTACCTAGGAATAAATTTAACCAAGGATGTAAAAGATTTGTACTCAGAAAATTATAGTATACTGAAGAAAGACATTGAAGAAGATACAAAAAGTGGAATTATATATTATGTTCATGGATTAGAAGAATTAGTATCATTAAATATCTATACTACCCAAAGCAATCTATAGATTCAATGGAAATCTGTTAAAATACCAATGATGTATTTCATAGATCTAGAACAAATATTCCAAAAATTTATATGGACCTACAAAAGATGCTCAATAACTGCAAATTTCATGAGAAAGAAGAACAAAGTTGGAGGTATGATACTACCTGATACCAAATATATTGCAAGGCCATTGTAATCAAAACAGCATGGTACTGTCATAAGAAAAGGTTTATAGAATATGTGTCATATTTTAGTATTCCATTACTTATAGAATTAGGTACAGAAGTGAGGGGATCATTGACCAGAAAAAAAGTCAGTGGTGTGGCAGAAGAACTACTGTAGTTTTCTATGTATAATATGCACTGTTTCTGCCCAAATTTTTGAGAGAAAAATAAGATGCACATTACACATGGTTAGTACTAATTCCATATATATATGCTTTTAATACTTTTATTTCTGCTTATGCATTAAAAATGTAATTCTGGAAAACAATAACAATATCTGTATGCAAAATAATATCCTGGTATACAATAATTGGTTTTGTTTCTAAATATAAATAAATAAGAAAATGAATTAAGAATTAGAACAAAAGATTTTTTTTCCTGAAAGTTTGGGCCCAAAACATGGGGGCTCATTATACATGGGAGCGCATCATACATGTCAAATTACTGTAATTCAAGTGCTATGTCTTCAAAGAAACTTTTTCTTACCACTTTCTTCTACCTGATTGAACTCTTAATAACTTTGTGGCTCATGCTTCTTGTAAAGCATTTAATTATGTGCTGTCTTTTATGCATATTAATATTTTAAATATGTATATTGGCTTTCAGGCTGAGTCTTTGGTTCTATAAAGAAACAGTTTCTTATATTTCTTCATAATCTATACAACAACAGGGAATGCATATAATAAATACTAAATAAATATATATAGATAAGTTTGTAAATTTATCTTCATTATAGAAATTTCATTGGGGCTGAGTGGTCCATAGAAGTCAAACACTACCTGGTGCTAAACTGTAGCTGTACCTGTGTAAATACAAGGTAATTAGGGGATAAAAGTATAGTCAGGTTTATGTTATGAACAGACCTCTCTCTTTTATATGTATACATGTATATTGACATACTCATAATTTTCAAATGCCTTGGTGACAAAATAGAGAGTATCATTTGGTGCAGATCTTATATATCTTTTCCTTGTTAACACCTATAAGAATAAATGAGACTCCGTGTGAAAAATTCCGATTAATTTAGTTTTATTTTTGTAAAATAGTAAGTAGGGTTTTGTTTATTTGTTTCATTAGATGGTGTATATTTTGGTGGCTTTGAAATTAATTGAAAGTCTTACATACTCTAAATATAGATATGTCTAACAAATTATGAATGTAATCAAGATAATGTGTTGTCACCCTGGCTGGTGTGGCTCAGTTGGTTGGAGCATTGTCCTGTAACAAAAGGTCATAGGTTACTTCCCATTCAGGGCATGTTCCTAGGTTGTTGATTCAATCCTTGGTCACAGCACAGGTGGTAAACAACCAATCAATGTTTGTCTCTCGCATTGATATTTCTCTCTCTCTCTGCCCCTACCTTCTAAAGACAATGGAAAAAAAAAGTTCTCAGGTGAAGATTATTTTATATTTTTTCTTTTCTTCTTATTTTTGTTCATTTATATTTGTCAGCATCCCCCCATCACTCTCCTGTATCCTACCCACCCCCATATCACCCATTCAATCCTAACCCAACCCCCATTATCTCTGTCCATGGGTCCTTTTTATGTGTTCCTTAATGACACTTCCCCTACTTTCCCCCATTATCCCCCTCCTGCCTCCCCTCTGGTCACTGTCAGTTTGTTCTTTATTTTCATGTCTGTGGTTCTATTTTGCTTGCTTATTTGTTTTGTGGATTAGGTTCCACTTATAAGTGGGATCATATGGTATTTCTCTTTCACCATCTGTCTCACTTCACTTAGCATAAGGCTTTCCAGTTCCATTTATGCTGCTGCGAAGGGTAAGAATTCCTTCTTTCTTTCTGCTGTATAGTATTCCATTGTGTAAATATACCCCAGTTTTTTATCTAATTATTTACTGATAGGCACTTAAGTTGCTTCTAGCACTTGGCTATTATAAATTGTGCTGCTATGAGCACTGAGGTGCCTAAGTTCTTTTGAATTGGTGTTTCAGGATACTTAGAATATACTTCCAGCAATGGAATTGCCAGGTCAAAGGGCAGTTTCATTTTTAGTTTTTTGAAGAAATTCCATAATGTTCTCCACAGTGGCTGCACCAGTCTGTATTCCCACCAACAGTGCACAAGGTTTCCCTTTTTTCTATGACCTCATCAGTACTTGTTGTTTGTTGATTTGTTTATGATGGCCACTCTAACTGGTGTGAAGTGGTAGCTCACTATGGTTTTAATTTGCATCTCTTTGGATGGCTAGTGATGCTGAGCATCCTTTCAACTGCCTAAGTATGTCCTTTTTGGAGAAATGTTGGTTCACGTCCTTTGCCCAGTTTTTAATTGGATTGATTGTCTTCCTACTGTGGAGTCATGTGAGTTCTTTATATATTTTGGAGATCAAAACCTTGTCTGAGCTAGCATTGGCAAGTGCTAGATTTTCCCATACAGTTGGTTCCCTTTTCATTTGAATGCTATATTCTTTAGCTGTGGAGAAGCTTTTTATTTTGATGAAGTCCCATTTGCTTCTTCTCTCCTTTATGTCCCTTGTTCTACCCCTAGAACAAGGGACATAAATTCTTGGTGAAAATATTGCTGCATGGAATATCTGACATTTTCCTGCTTTCTTTCTCCTCTAGGACTTTTATGGTATCATAAGTTATGTTTAAATTTTTTGCATGTACTTGTCCAGATCTTCCAACACCACTTGTTGAAGAGGCTAATTTTACTCCATTTTATGTTCCTGCCCCCTTTGTCAAATATTAAGTGACCATAGAAACTTGGGTTTATTCTGGGCTCTCTATTCTGTTCTATTGATCTATGTGTCTGTTCTTATGTCAGTACCAGACTGTTTTGATTTCTGTGGCCTTGTAATATAGCTTGATGTCAGGTATGGTGATCCCTCCTCTCTTGTTTGTCTTTCTCAAACTTGCTGTAGCTATTCGGAGTCATTTATGGTACCATATAAATTTTTGAAATGTTTATTCTATATCTGTGAAATATGTCATTGGTATTTTACTAGGGATTGCATTGAATCTATAAATTGCTTTGGGTAGTATGGACATTTTTGATGATGTTAATTCTTCCAATCCATGAACATGATATATACTTCCAGGTATTTGTGTTTTGCTTAATTTATTTCTTCAGTGTTATCTAATTTTCTGAATACAGGTTTTTTACCTTCTTGGTTAGGTTTATTCTTAGGTACTTTAATTATCTGTTGCTATAGTAAAATGAATTTCTTTTTCTGATTTATGTTTCTGATATTTTGTTGCTGGTGTACAAAAATGCCTTTGATTTCTGAATATTGACTTTGTATTCCACTGTTTTGCCAAATTCACTTATTAGGTCAAGTAGTTTTTGGGTGGAATCTATAGGATTTTCTATGTACACTATCATGTTGTCTGCAAACAATGACAGTTTTGCTTCCTTGTTTCCAATTTGGACGCCTTTTATTTCTTTTTCTAGTCTTATCACTGTGACTAGAACTTCTAATACTGTGATGAGTAGAAGTGGCAACACCACAGTCTTATTATTCCTGATCTTAGTGGAAAAGATTTTAGCTTTTGCCCATTTATTATTATGTTGGCTGTTCTTTTCTGGTATATAACCTTTATTATGTTGAAGTATACTCTCTCTAGTCCCACTTTGCTGAGTGTTTTTATCATAAATGGGTGATGTACCTTTTCAAAAGCTTTTTATGCATCTATAAATATTATAATGTGATCTTTTTCTTTCCTTTTTTTATGTGATGTATTACGTTTATTGAGTTGTGTATATTGTATCAACCTTGCATCTTCAGGATGAATCCCACCTGATCATGGTGTATGATCTTTTAAATGTATTCCTGGATGTGGTTTGCCAATATTTTATTGAGTATTTTAGCATCTATGCTCATCAGTGATATTGGCCTATAGTTTTCTTTCTTTGTCATGTCTTTACCTGGTTTTTCAATTAGGATAATACTGGCCTCAAACATAGTGTAGGAGCCTCCCCTCTTATTGGAATTTTGTAAAAGTTTGAGAGGTATAGGTGTCAGCTATTCCTTAAATATTTTGTAAAATTTTCTTGTGAACCAGTCTGGTCCAGGGCTTTTGTGTGACTGGAGTTTTTTAAAAGATTTTATTTATTTATCTTTAGAGGGGAAGGGAAGGAGAGAGGGAGAGAAATATCAATGTATGGTTGCCTCTTGTGCATCCCCTGCTGGGAACTGGCCTGCAACCCAGGCATGTGCCCTGACTGGGAATCGAACCGTGGTTGTTTGGTTCAGAGGCCTGACCTCAATCCACTGAGTTACACCAGCCAGGGCTGGAGTTTTTCATTAATTCTTTGATTTCTCTAGCTCTAACCAGTCTGCTAAGGCTTTCAGCTTCTTCTTGATTCAGTTTTGGGAGATTATATTTTCTAGAAATTTGTCCGTGTCACCCAGGTTTTCAAATTTCTTGGCATATAGTTGTTTGTAGTTATTTCTTACAATCCTATGTATCTCTGTGGTATTAGTTGTAATTTCTCTTCTTTCATTTCAGATTTTATTTATTTGGGTCCTCTCCCCCTTTTTTTCTTGATAAATCTGGTTAAAGGCTTGTCAATTTTGTTTATCTTTTCATAGAACCAGCTCCTGTATTTATTGATCCTTTGAATTGTTCTTTTAGTCTCTATGTCATTTACATGTGCTCTGATCTTGATTATTGCCTTCCTTCTGTTTGTTCTGGGCTTTGTCTGTTGTTTTTCCTCAGTTTTTATAGATATGGAGTTATGTCATTTGTTTGAAATGTTTCTATCTTTTTTAGGTAGGCCTGTATTGCTATGGAGTTCTCTCTCAGGACTGCCATTGCTGTGTCCCACAAATTTTGGAACATGTGTGTTCATTTTCACTTGTTTCCAGACACTTTTTGATGTCTTCCTTGATCTCATTCTTAACCCATTCATTGTTTAATAGCATGCTATGCAGTCTCCATGAATTTGAATGTTTTTGAGTTTTTTCCTTGAGGTTGGTTTCTACTTTCAAGCCTTTGTGGTCTGAGAAAATGCTTGATATGATTTTAATTTTCTTGAATATGTTGAAAATTGTTTTCTGTCCTATCATGTGGTCTATCTCCAAATATATTCCATGTACATTGAAAAGAATGTGTATTTTCCTCTCTGGGATAAAGGTTCTAAGTATATATCAGTTAAGTCCGTTTTATCTAGGGAATTGTTCAATGCCAAAATATCCTTGTCGATATTTTGTTTGGAATATCTATCCATTGTAGACAGTGGGTGGTTAAAATCCCCTAATATAAATGGATCACTATCTATATTTTTCTTGAAGCCCTCCACAATTTTCCTTTTATATTTGGGTGCTCCTATGTTGGGTGCATATATGGTTACAAAGTTTATGTCTTGATGGATTCTTCCCTTGAGTATTATGAGGTGTCCTTCTGGGTCTCTTTTTTTGTCCTTTGTTTTGAAGTCTATTTCTTTCTGACATAGTGTTGCTACCCTGGCTTTTTATTCCTGCCCATTTGCTTGGAATATTTTTTTCCATCCTGTACTTTCAGTCTGTGTAGATCTTTTGTTCCGAGGTGGGTCTTTTGTAGGCAACACATGTGTGGGTCATGTTTTCTTAGCCATTCAGTTACCCTATGTCTTTTGACTGGAGAATTTAGTCCATTTACATTAAAGGTTATTATTGATAGGTACTTATTCATTGCCATTTTACTCCCTTAGTACCTGTGTTTCTCTCTCTCTCTCTCTCCATCTTCTTAAGGTGGTCCTTTTAGCATATCTTACAGTGTTGGTTTGGTGGAAGTGTGTTCTCTTAGACTTCTTTTGTCTGGGAAACCCCTTATTTCACCTTCCAGTTTTATCATGAAACTAGCTGAGTAGAGTAGTCTTGGTTGCAGGCCTTTGGTCTTCATTACTTGGAATATATATTTCCATTCCCTTTGGTTTGTAATGTTTCTATTGAGAAGTCAGCTGCTAGCCTTATCAGGACTCCCTTCCCTGTTATGTCCTATTTCTCCCTTGTCTTTGAATTTTGTCATTTTAATTATATGTCTTGGAGTGGCCTCTTTGGGTTCTTCTTGATTGAGGTCCTCTGTACTTCCTGGACTTGTATGACTTTCTGTCTCATCAAATTAGGGAAGTTTTGTGTCATTACCTTTTGAAGCAGGTTTTCTATCCCTTGTTCCTCTTTTTTCTCCTTCTAATATCCCTATTATAGGGATATTATTACATTTCATGTTGTCTTGCAGTTCCCTTAACCTCTCTTCATTGGTTTTGAGTCTTTTTTCCTTTTCTTACTCTTTCTGGGAGTTTTTCCTACCTTGTTTTCCAGCTTGTTGATTTGTTTCTCTGCTTATTTTTAGCCTGCTTTTGATTTCTTCTACTGTTTTCTTCAATTAAGAAACTGTATTTTTTATTTCCTCTTGGCTCTTGTAGTAGTTTCTATGTCATTTTTTATGCTGATATAGTCTGCAATAAATTCTTCATGGATTCCCTCTAGTTTTTTGTGATTCTCAGTGAGCTCATTGAGCTTCCTTACGACCATTGTTTTGACCAATATCTGATAGTTGAGTTGCCTCTATTTTATTTAGCATTCTTTCTGAGCATTCCTCCTTTCCTTTCAATGGGGGGTTGTTTCTTTGTCTTCCTATTATTTGTGAGACTTTTCTTGTTTTCTTCTGTTTCTTTGTTTGATCTGTTTTGACTCGCTGAGTTTGTAGTGCGAACTTCGAAGGAAGGAGACCTGTGAGATTCATTGTTTCAGACTCTTTGATCTCCTAAACTTGACGCTCTTGGGATGCCCTTTATGCCACTTATGTTGGCTCTCTGGATGTAATTGTTTTTTTATTGTTGTTGGGTCTTTCTTTGGTAGGTCCTTCCCTTCAGCTGGTTGACTGAGGATCACTCCTCCCAGCACGTCTTGTATGCTGCTGTGAAGGTGCTGCCAGAATAAAACCACAAAGCCCATAAGACAAACCCAAACCCGCAAAAAATAACTCCTCCCCTGCAATCCCACTATCAACAGCAAATGAACTAGTATTAATAAGGGTGTAAAGAGATTAGGACAATTATAAGAAAGGAGAGTGATATGAGATGACATACTGATAGGAAAATGATTTTGAAAGGGCAGAGGGAGGAGCACTAATAAGAGTTGGGTGTCAGAGCAATGTGGGAAGAGATAGTAAAATTTACATCATGAGTGCAAAAAGAGAGTGAAGAAGGCAGAACAGAGTATGAAAAGGGAAGCATATAGTACTGGGTTTAAACAGAAAATAAAAGAAAAGAAAAGGCAAAAGGAAGGCAAAAAGTAAATAACTAATAAAAATATAGGACCCAAATTGGAGAGAAAGCTCCACCACAGCACTATCAACAACAAATGAGCTAACATTAATATAGGCATGATGGGAATAAGGGGGCAAATGAAGGAAAGAAAAGCTGAAGAAATATCTAGAGGAATGGGAAGTGATTTTGAAGTGATAGAGGGAGAGAGAATACTAAAAGTGAAGAATGAAAATGAAGCTAAGACAGGGAAAAATTAAAATTTGAGGCAAAAAGAAAAGGGAAGGAGAAAAAAGGAGGATAAGGAAAAATAAAAGGGCAGGATGAAAGAGAAAAAGACAAAAAAAGAAAAAAAGGCTAGGACAATGCAAAATTAAAAATTTGAGATGAAAAAAGAGTAGGGAGGTAGACTGGTAAAATTTGAGATTTGAAATACAAAATTAGTGAAGATCTAGAGATAAAATTGAAAAAATGCAACAACTACCCTCTCTACAACCAATGAGCAAAGATTGCTAAATGTAGAGAGAGAATGTGGGTATTTTATGAGGGAAGAAAAGGATGTGAGATGAACATTGACAAGAAAATTGGTTTTGTGAGGGTGGACATGGGAGAAGTAATAAGAGTGCGGAATGGAAATAAATTGTAGCAAGAGAGAAAACAAAATTTAAAATGAAAACAATGAGAGGAAATAAGAAAGTGAAATGGGATAATAGAAGGCAGGGGAAAAATATGTGAATTTTAATAAACTATAGTATAAAATCTAGTGACTTAATATGCACAAACTTAAAGGACAAGAAATGAATGTTAAAAAGCCATGCAGGAAAGATAATACTGCAAATCATGGAGAAGACCACAGTGGCTTTCCTGTCAGTAGCATCTGGTATTTACCACTCTTTTTTCTGTCTGGATCTTTCTCTGGTGATGTCAGATGCTGACCCCCATCTGACCTTAGGCAGTCTTCTCTGAGACTCCCAGGGATCTATCGTCTATGGTTGTCTCCTTCCGTTGTTAATCTAGTCACTCTGCGCCCAGCAGTCAGGCTTAAGCACCACAGGGCCAGGACAGAGTCTCTTCTGGGGTCAGGGCTATTGTTTCCCCTTAGGCTGCTGCTGCTCAGAGGGGAGTTGTCTGCCTGGGCAGGGTGGTTGCTGCTGTGTGGGTAATAATTCAGCACCTGGATCAGGGCAGTTTCTCTCTCAGTTCTCTCCCCAAAACTTCTGTCTGCAGTCTCTCCTTAGTCATCTCTAGCCCACTCTGCTTCTACCTTTCCTGGAACCCAGGGTAAGTGTCTGTAAAAAAAATGTGTTTGTTGGCCCTTTAAACAGCTATTTGTGTCTCCAGCTGTCTACCTCTGGCAGAGAGTAACCTTGCCGCTTTTGCTTCCAGTTGTTATCTGTGTACATTTTGGGCTCTGGTGCTCTAGGCTGAGGATCCCAGCTTAGAGTTCAGACCCCAGACTCCTCAGGGTGATCCAACCAGCTGCTTAATTTTCCCTCCAGCACTGCAGCCTGTGGGCACCCAGCCAGCCTTCTGGAGTCTTCACCACACTCCCTACCAGTCAGGTTGTGCTGAAGCTGATTCTTCTGTCTGTCCAAGGTTATAAGGCTTCTCTCTCACTATTGTTCAGTTGTTTGTTCTGGGTGATTTCTCCACAATTTAGTTGGAATTCCAGATTGGTTCTGGGAGGAGGTTAGTGTGTCTTCCACTCACTCCTCCTCCATCTTGCAACCCTCAGGTGAGAATTAAAAATAAACAGGAAAAAAAGACAATGTGTTGTCATATTTTATGCCTATTGGGAAAAATAATTGATGAGAAAAAAAATATTTCTTAACATAACATTTAAATAACTTTTCCATGGTTGGCTCATGTGTTAGGAAATAAGCCCAAAATTTAAGTACTGTTTCATTGTTTCTGATAGGTAAGAATATGTCAACACCAATGAGGAACTCCAGCAGGAAAGCACTAAGCTATTTGTCTTTCTCAACACATGAACTAGGGTAAAGAAATGATAAATCAGTACGACTTCAGAGGATAAGCTGTTAATTAAATGAAACCCATAAGTCACCCTTTCTGTTTCCTTTGTGTCCTTTGTAAAAATGTCTTTAATTTGGCCTTAATGCATGAATGAATGAATACATTCACTCCAACTCTAAATTGCTTCACAATTTTCTCCTCAATGTTTTCCTACTTACTGTAAAATATCATTCTTAGCATTTCCAGTGTTTCATTTGGCACTTCAGGTATTATTGCACAGCTACAGTCAACTTACAAGTTTTAAATGTTTATAAGTAGGAAAAAACAACACTTTATTGTAAAATCTTAAAGTGTTGAAACATAAAAACAAACTTTAAAAATGAAATTTAAGAGTTTTGTTGAATTTGTGGACCGTTTTACTAATGTGTTGTGAGAGTGTCTTTTAAAACTCAATTTCAAGAGAAGTTTGGATGCCTTTGCATATATACTACATTCCTGCCTGGACAACCCTGAAAACAAGCCTTAAGCACTCATCTCAGAAATTAATAATAAAAGGAGTTCAACAGTATTCCTCCCGTTTATACATATACACACACTATTAGAAGGGTTATGTAAGAAAATAAAATATGTAAATTTTTAGCATCTACCAAAAGCTATATAATAGTCAATATTAGGAAGTTTAGTTTTCATAACAACCCCATTGTATCCTGTATCTCCCTTGGCAATCTTAAAACTGAAAAGATTATATATTTTGTCTAGAGGTGAGTAGTCACATATGGGATTTCAATGCAGGTTTTTCTGATTTTACAGTCAGGTTGTCTTCCCCACCCCAACCCCTCCTCCTCCTCAGTAAATGACTTATGTCCTTATGAGTGTATTCTCACTAACAAATTTTAAATTTTAAGATACTCTTCAAATAAACAGGCCTAAATTCACCACAATAATAAAAAAAGTTCTCTGTATTATTCCTACAATTCCATCACATATAGTATATTTTAGAAAAACCTTGATTTTGTTTGGAGAGAGTAAAGGGGATCTGGATAGCTAAATAGTTTGGACTGAGGGTAAACTGTTGGGATAGAATTCTTGGATATGAAGGATCAAAGGGTTAACAGCATAAAGTTTCCAGACACTCCCAACATACGACTACATATGGGTAACAGATCAGATTGTTAGAGTCTGTGAACTTCATGCAGATAAAGGAACAGAGTAGAGGACAAAAACTATCTTTAATTATTTTCTACAAAAATGGAAGAATATAACATTTTATCAGTTCAAATAAACAAAAGGTACTTTATCAGTCAAAACTGGTAAGACTAATAAGAAATGTCTTATAGGCAAGTATATGCAAATTTATTTATTCAGTAATAAAAAAATAATAGAACTACCAAATCACTGATTAGTCAATGAAAAATTGCTATATGTGACTGTACTAATCTACTCTTATTAAAATATATTCCAAAAAAGGGCAAAATTCAGAGATAACATATTAATATCTTCCTGTTTATTCAATATTCTGCTATGAGTTGTAGCTGAGAAATATTGATTTTGATAATACGATAGTAAGGAATAAAACCTTATGTTACCTATTCAAAAGATGCACAGATAATAAGTAAATTTAGTCAAATTAACAAATTTCTCTTAGAAGGTAAAGAAAATGGTTTTGAGCTTTACCAAGTATTTGATGCTATCATATATGAGGGACTCCACCAAAAATAGAATTATCCTCTGGAGGGCAGGCCCCTTGTAGAACAGGCTCCCTCCAGTAGGTAAGTGTTCTAGGAACCCATCTGTATCAGTGCACTAGTTGGCGTTGCCGTGAGAGGCTGCATTTGGCTTTTGTGAAATTTTTTTTGAAGACTCTTTTAACACATTTGCCCATTTCATGATGGATGAGTTCCAAGTGCACCTGCCCACCATGCGCTGAGTGTTCACCAGTTTTTGACCAAAAACCAGCATGACCCCGGTGCCCCTGCCCTCCCTATTCATATGATCTCACTCTGAGAAACTCTTTTTTGTTTCCCTGGTTGAAAAAAGTCCTCAAAAAGAAATGTTTTGCCAATGTGGAAGAGGTGAAACAAAAAATGACAGAAGCACTAAAAGGCATCGAAATGGATGAGTTTAAAAACTGTTTTGAGCAGTGGAAAAAATGTCTTGATAGGTGTATTGCATCAAGTGGAGAGTATTTACTTAGAAAATAACTAAAGTTTAAACAGGTAAGAATAAATACACAATTTTTATAAAGAAATTCCAGTTTTGGTGGGGTCCTTCATTGTAAACTGTATTTTAAAAATGTATTTCATATCTGAAAGTTATAAAATTCTATTATGGAGTAGAAGATGATTCTGCTCACGAGTCAATGAACATTAACCTTTACGAAACAGATCTACCTGATTTTTTTTTTACACACAGTCACATCTAGTGAATACCAAGTAGAAAGGCTAAGCAGTGATGTGAACAACAGTGTGGCGAGGCGGCCGCAGTCTCTGGAGTGGCTCCCAGATTAAAACACAAGGTCCAGCAGAAGTAACGCCTGCTCGAGTGTGGTGGGTAGGGTGATAACGGTAGGGGAATAAAAACAATATGGTTTTAATTTCAACGTTTCACCTGAAATGTCATATGGTGTGCTTGAGTGATATTGTTATGTTACAGAATTACATGCTTATGATTTTTAATAAAAGGGGCATTGTGTGTGCAAGAACCTGTGTAATAGAAAATAAAATGTTAATAAATTTTCCAGAAATGAACATTCCATATGGGATAGATCCTTGCCAACCTTACTTACAGGAAACTGACAGGCAAACCGTAGTGACAACATGCACTGTAGAATATATTTCCTGGATATGTGATATACGTATCTGTCACTTAAATCATCTGCTTCCTCAAATTAAAGGGAGTCAGACGTAGCAGAGTAGATATCAAATGGCTGCTCTTGGGAGGTCTTGACTTAGAGAACAGTCTTTGAAACATTTTACTTAAGTCAATAGTCAACTTTGTTTTCTGTCTGTCTCTCTGCATTTCACATTCATTCCATGAACAGGATAATAACATGGGACTTTCTCCCCAAGTTTAGATTTTAGGAACAAAGGCTGAGAACTAAGTCTGAGACTTCCTTAGCCGTAAAACAATAAATGGCAACCATTTTCACTTTCCAAAGCAAAGCAAAGTGCTGGACCCTAAGCAGCACTACAGAGAAGGTAACTAGGTGTTTTGTGAAGCATTGTTGACCACCGATTTATAATTTAGGCTGAGAGGCTGTGCACTGGACATGGGATTAGTTTGAAGAGGTTCGGAGTGATATCCAATTATAAATGTTGTAAGTAGATATAATTAATAAAAATTAGTCTCAATTTCTTTCCTCAGTTTTGTATACAGTAAATGAAAGAAACTTCCAAGATGGGAAGCACACTTAACCGCAGTCATAAAAATTTGAATGACTGGAGGCTGGTTCCCGAAGCCCATGACTCTGGAGGACTGAAAGCAGGAAATGTCTACATGACAATGAGAGTGGCTATTGTCCTACTTGCCACTATCCTGTGTATAGGCTGTAAGGAAAGCAGGGCCTGGGTTTTCTCAAGTCCTAAACAAGGACATGGAAGCTTCTTATCCCACACGCTCTTCTATAAGGCCATGTGCACATGCCACTTCCCCCATCAAGAAGAGGAGTCCGTATGTTCACCCCCTTGAGCCTGTTAAACCTTGTTACATTACTGACCATAGTATGTGACAGAGAGACAATGTATCCGTTTCCAGTGAATTGTTTAGCTGGTATGGAAGCATTTTCTTCTTGCATCTTGGAACACTCTTAGGATGTTTCCCTCTTGATAACAAATGAACGGACTATGAGAATCCAAAGCTACTGGAGACCATGTGTAGCTAATCTGCTTGACAACCCCAGTGGAACTGTATCTAACAGTCAGCAACAATCTACCATGTGTACAAGCTATCTTGTATGTTCATCCCAGTTAAGCCCCAGCAGATATCTGACTGTGACCACATGACAGACCCCCCAAATTCAATCAACTTATAGACCCATGACAGACTTTAAGCCAATAGTTTTGGAGACTCTGTTCTGCAGTAACAGATAACTGGAATCATCTATAATTTTAATATTTTATTTCTTTTTTTCTTTTTCTTATTTTTATTTATTTTTTTTAGAAAGAGGGGAAGGGAAGGAGAAGGAGAGGGAGAGAGACATCAATGTGTGGTTGCCTTTCACATGGCCCCCACTGGGGACCTGGCCTGCAACCCAGGCATATGCCCTGACTGGGAATCGAACTGCGACCCTTTGGTTCACAGCCCGACCTCAATCCATTGAGCTACACCAGCCAGGGCTCATCTATAATTTTAAATCTGAGGTAGGTGGGTCACTTCATTTTTACCTAAGTCCATATGATTTCCTTGAAGTGTAGAAGAACAAAATCTTATTTTAAGCCAATGTGTCTTGGCTAGGGCTCTCAAACACAGGGCCTATGTGATAGTGCTAGAGTGGGACGTGCAAACCCAAAGAAGCATATGTGAAAAAAAAGGAAGGGAGGCAGAAAAAAAAGCAAATAAATGCTGATAAATTATTGCTAAGGTGGCTACAGTTTTATGAACAAGAATGCTTGCTGAATCATGCCAATGTCTCTGGATAGGCCAGATAAAGCTACTTGGCCTCCAAATAATCCTCTGTGGAGAGCGAGGGAGAGGAATTCACCGTTGGTTCCTTCACATCTATTGTCTCATTGATTAAAATCTGTTCAAAGAGCATTTATTCCATCACAATTCCAGGTTGTGTGGCCCGTGCCTTCTTGGCAGGTGCTGAGGAATCAGGAGTCATCACCTTTAGCATGGAGTTTCATCCCATCTGTAATTTGAGGGAAGCGCCAGAGCCTCTATGGGTGGCGTCAATCCAGGCTTAAGCATCATAGTTGTTGGAGCCTCTGCTCCACTGTGGCAAGTGATGCCCTGTCAGAGCAGGCCCTCCCTCTGGGAAACCCTGAAATACCTAGGAAACTTAAGAGATGAAGTCAGAACAATGGCAGTTGGTGCACTCCATTGAGCAAAGAAGTGCCTGAGGAATCAGGAGGCAGGTAAACCCAGTGAGGCAGGGGAGACATGAATTTGGATGTGATGCAATCCACCCAGTGGACCATCTTCTCTCATACTCCCATGATACCCACATCCAGGGTTAAAATAAGTATAGGTTGTACCACTTCTCTAAGGAGGGTGATGTGCAAGACCAATCATTTAAGGTAGTAGCTAAAGGCTAAAGACAATAGGAGACTGAGCTACAATCCATTCAAAGTAGTAGTTACGCGCAATATTTTTTTAAAAGGCCAAAAAGAATAGGAGACTGAGCTACAAGTGGTATTTGGGCCATAATTATTTCTTGTCATCTCCCTTTTCCAGCATTATTCTAGAGTTGTTTACCTATAGCCAGACTTTTAGTTGGTCTTTGTGTTTGTATTATTGACTGATCTGGAGCATCATATTTGGAGTATTTATCAATTCCAGGGAGGGAGTTTCACTGACCTTTTCAAGGCTGAAAATGTAGAATGCAATGGACTCATCACTAGGCAGGTGGATAACCTCCCTGAAGAATGGTATCATATAATGACTCAAAGTCAGTCTCGACTGTTGGAAAGTTGTTTATTCAGTAGGATCAATAGCTACATAAACACAATGAGAGGAAATCCATGCTCTTAGTTCATCAATAGCTACCAAATTTGCAAACATAGCCCCTCCTTTTATGGGCCTACAGTGCAATTACTGGAGTGGCTGATGAGAGTATCTGTCTGATATCCTCAGCATAGGTCATTCTATCCTTTATGAATTGCCCTCTCCCTGGTTGGTATTATGTGAGTTATAAAGATGCACATAATTGTGCCTTCTTTCATGTATATATCCATATATATAGTCTTGCCCAGACTTTCTTTTTCTCAACCTTACAGTGTCGGTCCTCTCTGGTGTTTGACACACTAGCTAAGCTGATCACAGTCTCTGAGTCAATATACACCCACACTTCAGACCAAATTTTCTTCCATATAAATAAGTCTATAATCAAGTGTACTGCTCACAGCTCTGTCCTCTGGAAAGCTTACCCTTCACCATTGTCCTCTGGACTACCCTGTAAGGGCAGCAACCATTTACTGCTGACTTCAACTGACGTGTTATGCTAATACATCTGACTCAGGACCAAGTCCTTTTATTTTAGTTAGGTTGGCTGTAAGCAACACAGAAAAGGCCATGGGTATGAATTGAGAGAGAAGCATCAGCATTACAGAGGTAGGTGAACTGAGTGTGCCTCTGGGCCAACTTACAAGGAAGTGATTATTACCCTATTTTGGTTTTTTTTCCATGTCTAGCTAGTCTTGTATTTGGCGGATCTGTAACACCAGCTCATAATCAGTTTCGTGAGTCTAAAGGTCATTTATTGCCCCGTGGCCAGTCTCTATCAGGGCCTAATAATAGCACATCAAGAAATGATTTTTCAAATGGAGAGATTTTCTATACCACAAAGGACATGATCTTGCTCTATAAATTTATGAGTTTACATAATGATATATAAATTTGATAAGCTGAAATGTAAATATGTATAACTGAGATTTAATTCATTTCAATTCTTCTTATATTATGATAAAATATATTTTTACTCCCCTGATCTTTAACAAGATTCTACTACAAATTAAAAACTACTTTTATGACTTGAAGTGACAACACGGATGCACTCATATAATTTATGAAGTATTTTTATATTTGTTGAAATTTGGTCCACAAAATCTTTAACTATTCAGTCAATAGTAAGTGTGGCATTGAATAAAAAGTTGAAAATAAAGGTACATTTTTGTTTTCTCTACTTCCTTGTTAAAATGGCTTTGGACTTTATTTCAAATATGTAAACCCGTTAATTTTCTGTGTTATTGATAATTCACAATGTAATTATACTAATCTCTGAAAATAAAACACAATGGGACATTTTCTTTTATCTTATTTGTGTCCCATAATTTTAAGAAGTTTCTTTTTAAATTATTGACCCTGTGCCCCCCAAAACAGATGTTTTGGTTAATGAATATGAGAACTGAAAAGATTAAACTATTTGGCTTCAACTAGTAAGATTGCCATAAATATGTGTAAAGATTACCATAAATATGTGTAAAAATGCATCAAAAAACTAATTGTTCTTCTGAATGAACTCCCAACCGTTAACAAACCGTACTTGGGGTTCTGTTGCCTGCCACCTCGTCTAGGCAAAAATTCCAGAGGCAAAGGTTTGGTGATAAAAGAAAGGAGTCTTCATTCAAAAGCAGTTACTTAAAACTTATAAAGTCACAGCTTTAACCACTTAAGCCTATCAATTAAGGCTAAACTCTAATACCTGAGTTCTGTTTTTCCCTTTTAGTTATCTTGTTTCTATAGGGTTAGTTTACAAACTAAAACAACATACTATACAAAAACTACACATTTTTGGGGAGTATGTCAGGTTTTTGCCTCGGAGGCTGTTCCACCCAGAACATCCAAAAAGTAAACTGGCCACCCTGTGCCAGTCCAGCCTGATCCCTAGGCTGTGCCTGGAGTTCCTTCCCTTAGCAATTACCATCCGTTGGGAAATGCAGGCAGCTGCAGCACGGTCACCCAGGCATCCTTGAGGAAGAAGATTCTGAGAGTGAGCCCGAACACCAGAGCACCAGAGCCAAAGCCTGAAAGAGAGCCAGCCCTCCCATTGGCTCTGGAGGCTTTTGGTTTTTGTTAGATTATTTATTTATTTATTTGTAGATAGAGGGGAAGGGAGGGAGAAAGAGGGGGAGAGAAACATCACTGTGTGGTTGCCTCACATTGGTTGCCAGCTTGCCAACCAGGGAGGGGATCTGGCCCACATCCCAAGTATGTGCCCTGATAGGAAATTGACCTGTGGGTTTGTGGGCCGGCCCTCAATCCACTGAGCCATACCATCCAGGGCAGCATTCAGCTTCTCAGCCAATTCTGTCCTAGACTGCCCTTAGTTGCCTTGACAAACTCCTCCTAAGGGCCCTCCCTACTCCTCAGTGATCTGAGTTATCTTAATCAGATTTCTCCATATCAAAACCATTCAGAAAACAATGAGTGCAGAGGTTGAGTAAAAAAGTATTACCTCTTAATTTAAGGATATATGATGAGTTATTGTTCTATCACTATGTAAGGGGACAAACTGTAACTTGAGAGCATTCAACATGTTAATAATTTTTCGAAGGTTGAAAAAACAGATTGTAAACAATGCTGCAGTGAATATAGGAGTACATATTTTCTTTCAAATTGGTGTTTCAGGATTTTTAGGATATATTTCCAGAAGTGGCACCACTGGATCAAAAGACAGTTCTAGTCTTAATTTTGTGAGGAAATTCCATTCTGTTTCCACAGTGGCTGCACCAGTCTGCATTCCCACCAACAGTGCACTAGGGCTCCCTTTTCTCCATCACGATCTGGAAACAGCCCAAGTGCACATTAGTAGATGAGTGGATAAAAAATCTGTAATACATTTTCAAAATAGAATACTACATGGTAGTAAAAAAAATGGAACTCGCTTTTTGCGACAGCATGGATGGACCTAGAGATTATGATGCTAAGTGAAGTAAGCTAGCCAGTGAAGAACAAATACCGTATGATCTCATTTATATGTAAAATCTAGTGAACAAAATAAGCTGATGAGCAAAATAGAAATGAGAATGAATAATCAAACAGACTGACAGCAGTCAGGGTGGGAGGGAGAAGCTGGGGACTGGAGGAAAGAAGGTGAAGGGATTATTAGCCAAGAACCTACATGCATGACCCGTGGACACAGACAACACTGGTGGCCATGGCCTGAGGGGAGGAGGGTGAGGGCTGGGTGAAGATGGGCGAAGGGGGGAAAATGGGGACTATGTAACAGTATAAAAAAGAAAAATAAAGTTAAAAACTTAACAGATTGTTTTTACATTTATATGAAAAATAAATTCATGTCCTTTGGCTGCATGTATTTATTATCTCTATTTTATATACCCATCCTTGGGATTGTTGCTGGACTCTATGGAAAATAAAAAGGGCAAAATTATTTTCATATAGTTTCTTTCTAAGGAAGCTTACATTTGTATTTTTATCCATATTTTCTTAACATGAGATAAGCTTACTACTCCCTTACACTAAATTAAAAAATAATTATAATTTTGTTTTCTTCATAATTGCCTTTGTTAAATAAAGTTTACTCTCCAATTTGTTAGAATATCTTGAGTTTTGTAATACCTAATATATGGTTATTGTGTTTTATGAAACTTTTAAAAAAATATTTTATTTATTTTTAGAGAGAGAGGAAAGAAGGGAGAAAGAGAGGGAGAGAAACATCAGTGTGTGGTTGCCTCTCACGTCGCACCCACTGGGGACCTGGCCTGGAACTCTGGCATGTGCCCTGACTGGGAACTGAACCAGCTACCCTTTGTTTTGCAGGCTGATGCTCAATCCATTGAGTCATACCAGCCAGGGCTTATTAAACTTTCATTTTGAAATAATTTTAAACTTACAAAATGTAAGAATAGTAATAGTACAGACAACTCCTGCATATCCTTTACTCAGATTTATCAATTTTTAATATTTTGAAATATTTGCTTTATCCTTGTTTTTACTTTTTTCTAATAATATTTTTGTGTATTTATTTTAAAATCATAGTAGGAATATGAAGTTCAGGATACTTGACATTGATACAAAACTTTAATTGATAGCCCATATCTCGATTCTATAAGCTGCCCTATATTGTCTTTTTAAGGTACTGTTTTTCCCCGAATTACAGGGCCCTCTCTATAATCATGGATTGCATTTAGCTGATGTATCCCTTTAATCTCCTTTAGTCCAGTAGTATTCATTCTTCAGTCTTCAAATGACACTCCTATTTGTGAATAATACAGGTCAGTTTTTAAAATAAAATATTCCTTATTTGGGGTTTGTCTTTTATCACCAAAATCCTCCCTTAGATATAGAATCCATTGATAAGTCTTGCCCAATGCTCCAATGGGTCAAATAAGGACAATTTGTGCACAAAAATGAATGAATACTAGAGTATAACACATTGAATAAAAATAATTATTAACCATTATTCTTTTATCTACATAATGATACCCAGTTACTTTAATACCATTTATTGAAAGAGAAAAAAAGCC
>PVKM010013630.1:0-30013 GCA_004027735.1 Carollia perspicillata
ACACATCGGGAACTCGTGATCTGTCCCTGCCTCTGCCCAGAATGTCTCTTTCCCCTTTCTTCAATTTTCTGACTTCTGTTCATTCTCCCCAAAATTAGTTTAAGCACCACCTCCTTTAGGAAACTGCCTTCGAATCGCGCGTCTGATTTAGAAAGGAGCCTTGGGGCTCACGGTATGCCCCGCACGGAGCCCGGCAGCTGCTGGTACCGCACTGCACCGTCATTTTGGCTTTGGTGTTTCCCCGCCCCCTCACCCAGACTATAAATTTCATGAAGATAAGGATATTGCCTACTTCTTTTTCCTCTCCTGCATTCAGTCCATGTGGCTCAAGGGAGTCACCTCTTCCCCATCTCAAGGAATGGATCTGATTAGTTAAGTCAGTGGTTTTCAACCAAGGGTGTTTGCTCTCCAAGGAACTTTTTTTAAAAAATGTATTTTATTTATTTATTTTTAGAGAGAGGGGGCAGAAAGGAGAAAGAGTGGGAGAGAAACTTCAGTGTGTGGTTGCCTCTCATGTGTCCCCTACTGGGGACCTGGCCTGCAACCCAGGCATGTGCCCTGACTGGGAATCAAACCGGCAACCCTTTGCTCCACAGGCCCATGCTCAATCCACTGAGCTACACCAGCCAGGGCTCCAAGGAACTTTTGACAATGTCAGGACACACATGTGGTTGTCACAGCTGGGGTTTCCTACTGGCATTCATTCAGTTGGTAGAGGCTGGAGATGCTGCTAAACATCCTACAAGGAACAGGACAGCCCCATCCCCTGCACATCCCTTTCACCCCACCCCATGGCCCCATCCGAGAATTATTGCTCCAGCCCCAATCATCAATGGTGCTGAGGCTGAGACACTCTGGTTTAAGTCAGTCTTTCCATGATTTGGCTTCCTGACTGTTAAAGGTGTAGGAATGAAGGATGCCCAAGGTAATCACTCAGACTGAAGCTAAGGATGATATTCCATGATTGGGAAAGGGATGAAAGAAATGGACAATAAAGCTAGAAAGGAAAATTGTGGCCACATTGTGGCAAGTTCAGAATGGAAGGTTAAGTTTGGTCTTTATCCTATAATAGAACAGCGGGCACCGTGATTAGGAAGGTATTTCAGGACAGTGGGTATCCCACACGACCTACAGGACAGATGGGAGGGGCAGGGCATGATAGCTAGGAGCCCTGTGAGGTAGCTATTGCTACAGTTCCCGAGTGAGGTGACTAGTCTGAAGTTCTCTTATGTCCCTAGCAACCAGCAGTCTCCTACAAGCAGATAGACTCAAGAACGTTTCTTGAATAGTTGGATTGTAACTGTTTTTCGGAACACAGTAGGAAATAGATTGTGATTCTGACCATGTATTCTTATTTCTTGAAAAATATATCTATGTCACCTCTATGTCTGTGGTTACAATGAAGAAATTTAACGTATAATACACCCCAAATTTCCCCTTTTGCAAGGACATCTTAGGTTAGGTAAGTTTTACATAAACAATGAAGGAGGTGTGTATATATGTATGTTGTGTATGTCTTCTTGTAGAAGCAACTCTTGAACATGTCTTCCTGGGATAGACTTTTGGTCGACGTGGCAGCGCCCTCTCAGGTTTCTTTTCAAGCCTGACTGAGGTGAATGACGAAGATCTCCTCGATGTTGAGGTGCCCTTGACCAGTTTGCTGAAGCAGCCCCCAGGAGTCTGCCCCCTCCCAGCACCCTACTTACCACCCAGACCTTCCTTCATCAATTCCCTGGCCAGTGACCTCTGGCCTCGAAAGCATTAGGGAAGTGTAAGTTTTCTCTCTCCCCTTTGTTCCTAGCAACGGCTCCAAGTTAAGGTGTTTTTTTGTTCGTTTGTTTTTTTGTTTCCTGTACATGTGTGCACACACACAGGAAAATGACTGCTGTGTTTTAGGTTAATTCAAGGAGGCTCCTAGCAGGCCCCTCAAACGTAACGCCCACTGGCCGTCTGATACGGATTTGTTGATGTGGCTTTCATAGTGTGAAAGAGAGCTATATAGTCCTGGCGACAAGCGTGTAGAGAATTTATTCTTTAGAATTAAGAGTGTAAAACATTGCTTTTTAAGGTGTGTTATTTCTGTACCCCCAAATTACTAAAATCTAAAAAGTAAGATATTCCATAAGCATGTTTTTGTAAATCTCCCCTTTTCTTTCAACCATTAAAACAGAAAACATTGCTTTTAGTGACTAGAAGTAAAATGTGGATGGCAAATGTAGAAGACATCTCGGTCTTTTATAAATTTTTATCTTGGCAAAGCAATTTACTTGGAAAATAATCTTCCTCTTTAACATCTGACACTATAAAATACCCTGTTTTGTTGGCTTACAAAACCAGTTTGTTCGAGTTCATAGCAAAATTTTGGTCTATTACATTACTATGAAGAGATATTTTAAATAAGAGATGACTTTTTAAAAAATCAGAAATGCAAAGCACTTTTTAAAAAAGCACTCTCCAATTTTAAAAAGTACTATTTCAGTGGGGCAGGGAGTGGGGGACATGCTAAATCCTTCAGGAAAGGAGACGGGATTACCAAGGAAGTGTGTCTTGGGCTGATCGCACCAGTCTCAGCTCTTGCAGTAGGTGCACGAGTGTGTCCAAGCGTGTGCCCGAGTGTGTCCAAGTGTGTGCCCGAGTGTGCGCGCGCAGCCACAGGCCTCCGGGCCCGGCCTTGGGGCTGCTCTTCGCCCTGGGCTTCCTCGTGGGCGGGAGCGGGGCGCGCGTACCCGGTGGGACCCACCCGGGGCCGTGCGCAAACGCGTGCGGCGCCGGATCTGTGTGTCTGTGTGTCGCTGCCGCCATCGGCACCATTTTCTGCTTCGCTCGGGACAGGAACATAAAAGGGAAGGCGGCTGCCGCCCGTCGCGTCCTCTTTCCCTCAGATGCCCTCTGCTGCAGGTTTATTATTACAGTACGGGCCGCGCCGCCTCTCCCCGCGGCCCTGGCTGGCCGCCGGGCTGTGCAGCGCCCTGGCCGCCTTCACGCTTGGCGTGCCCCCAAACCGCCTCCTCCACCTCCTTATTTGTCTGAAAAGCAACCGCACGTCGAGGCGGAGAAGCCCGCCGGGGGCGGGAGAGGCTGGGCCGGGTGTGTGAGCGCCGTGCTCCGGGGGCGGAGCCGGGGCGGTGCGCCGAGCTGCGGGGCCCCTTTGTCCCCCAGGGGCCCGGCGGGCTCAGTGGGGGTGACGCGGCGCGCGGGGTGCCGTGGGTGCGGGGGACCGGGGCGCGCGCACGTTGGCCGCTCGCCGACGGGGCCCCAAGTCGCCGATTCCTGCCGAGTAAGCAGTCTGGCTCCGCCGCGGCAGCACAGTGGCAGCAAGGCTGGGGCGCTGGCGCCGCGCCAGCCCCATCAGAATTAGCTCATTGTTCACTAGCACACTAGCAGCGGAGAGAGGGAGAGAAAGAGAGGTGGGGAGAGAGGGAGAGACTGTCTTAGAGAGACACACACACTCTTGAGGAGAGAGCACGAGGCAGGGAGACCTTCCCCTCCTTCTTTTTCCAAGGCTGCACTTCTTGGAAGTGAAGGCGGTTTGGGTTTTGTTTCCCCTTCCCCCTCCTCCCTCCTTTTCCCCCACCCCTTTCCCCTCCCCCCTCCCCCCAGCTGTCTTTCTAGCATGATGCCCTTTTTCATCCACATTTGTGTTTCAGGTGTAGAGAGGAGAGAGTGAACAGGGAGCGGGGCTTTTGTCTGTAAGTATATGCCATTCCCATCCCCGGCCGGGAGCGCTGCTTTCTCTTTTGTGTCGATTTCTTGCCTTTGCTCTTAGCTGGACCCTTCAACCCTGCAGAGTTCATGCTTCTTCCCTCTAAATTTTAAAGAGCTGAAACGTGTACCTTGGAGAAATTCTGGCATTTTGGTCCTGCTGCATTAAGGCTGGCATTTAACTTGGGCTTTAAAAAAAAATGCACAAGTTAAGAGGGAGAATTCTTTGGGGAAGGGGGTGGGGTTTTTTTCTTGTTGGTGTGATTAATTTTTGTTCTTGCTGATAAAGCATTGTTTAGGAACTGTTCTGTTTCTTTGCATTAAATGCACTTTGGTGCATGCACCCCTCCCCCCTTTATTAAATGAATTTGTGTCCCTCCATTCTTACACTTTATTACTCTTTCAATGCTGCTGCTGCCGCCAAGGGTCTTTTGGGGCATTCAATCTTTCCACACTTTTTCCCTGCATTTTGTTATAAAGCAGTTTGAACTTTGGGGGAAGGAAGGAGGGCTTAAAAACAAATGACTGTTTTTTGCTTAATGATGATAATAATCGGATTTGCATTTATATGTATGTATAATAACAGGGAAACTCTGCGAGTTTATGATACCCTTTTGAGAACTTTTAGTTTCTCCATTCATGTTAATTTTTGTCATAACTTATGTGAACAAAAGAATTGTATTCCGATGACATAAAGGTTGAGAGGGAAATCACTGCAGCATGTACATTAATGTTGATTTGGTTTAGGGAAAAGGGCATAATGGTGTATATTCCTGACTTTTCCCCCCCAGTGTAGTGTGTGTTTTTTTTTTTTAAAAACACGGAAGGTTATGTAATGCAGTGCCATTTCCAAAAATATCCACTCTGAGGCATTACACTACACGGTGGAAGGCTGATTCCTATTCTGCTGTCTTGATTGCAAATATACTGCCAGTAGTATGTCTGGGAACAAAGAGCAGCCAGAAAACAATCTATTTTTATCACTTGGTTCTACTTTTAAGTTGCTAAACCTTTTGAACTGCAATTTAAAAATGAACCAAACACTAAGAATAGCCCAGGACTCTGCAAAAGCCAGGTACCAAGGATTCCTTTGTCCCCTATTTCAGCCTATAAACCGTCTGGGAAGCTCTTTCAGAAGCCCCAGTAATAACAGTAATTTGCATGCAACTTATGTTAACCACAGAAAATAGTTATTTGTCTGTAACCTCTAAACAGGCGTTTTTCATGTGCTGACCTGGGGTGAGGCGATTTGTCCACTGTATTTAAACATATTTTGCAGGTCGTTCTCCTTGGACTGAAGAGAGGGAGGGTGCACGACCAAGACTGTTATGACTCTCAAAATGGTAAGAATTGGTCATGAGAGGAGATTATCAGTCTTATTCCGCCTTCATTCCATATAAATGCCAACCACTCACCTTCATCCCGCCTCAACCCGTCATTGTTCTACCCCATCTGACCTTTAAAAGGTTCTATCTCCAGCATGTGGGAGCTGTGCAGTACAGCAATTTGTATGAATTGGATGTGGGGTTAGATCTTTTGATTTTTCAGTCGTGTTGAATAGAATACCGAAATTCCTTTTTCAGAAGGGAAGATGTATCTCACTTGAACCTCAGGGACCATTCTGTTCTGTAAGCAGAGTGCTGTGCTGTGATGTGCATGGAACGGGTGACCGTGGTAGGGCTCAGACAAAGTGGTGAGGCTCCCATCGGAGGGAGACAGAACTTATTCACGGACAAGGGGTCTGTGTCCAGCTATCAAAGTATCATAGTATCTGCTCTCTTTAAGGGCAATATATATGAAGGACATGGGCTTTTCTTATTAATCCACACTGTCTACTGTATCTGAAATCTAATTGGCATTATTTTGTTTATGTATAACCTTCCTTTGTGAGGGACACCCACTCAGTTTTAGAAATCAAGCACGTTACCCTCTACATGGAAATGGAACTATTTCTGACCAGCATCGTGATCCCCAGAGAAGGCAGTTGAGTGTTTGATGGGTGATTAAATAAAGATTGAGATGAAATACACATTAAATGCAGCTGAATCAGTATATCAATTTTCTACGAAAAATTTCCTTTGTGAGAAAAGTTGAACTGAAAAAAGTAGAGATGTCATGAAACTTTGCAGAGAGGTACAGCATGTTCTGGTGCAGATGTTTATACTCTGAAACACCTCTTTGCCGCTTCGAATGTGCGACTTCCAAATTTAGCTTTAGTTTTCCCTTTTAAACGAGGGTGGATTTTAATGAATCAAAATTGAATCTGATATGCTTGATGTTTTCTTTGAGAACAGCCCAGCTATAAACTTCCAAGGAGAAAAATGAATCAGAAGCAATGAAATGAGTTCAGTTGGAATACTATTATCAAATGGGCTTGCTATGTTCTGCGTGCGCCTCACTTGTCATTTCAACAGGTGGATTTCGAAGCACCCAGCAAAACAGCTCCTGCTCGGACTTTGATAATGATCGAATTAGGAAACTTGAGGTGGAAGAGCAGAAGGGATGAACAGAAAATTAACTGATTGCGGGTTTTGTGCAATGGTTCCTGACTGCATATTGCATTCCTAATTAGCCATTGTCCCAGAGTACCAGGATGGTGGTATAGTGAACTACTGCAAAGTATTTTTGTTTTTTCTTTGACTATCTTTTACCGTGACTCGCCACATCACCTTGCCTTTTAGCTCTGTATCCCAGCACCTTACTCTCTGTGTCACCACAGAGAGTTGTAATATGTCAGGTGACCAGTTTGGTAAACATAAGTTTGACTGCTGAGCCTGCCAAAACTAGCCCTATAGATCAAGTTCAAAGAGTAAAAATATCATGTTTCTGTAACAGTGAGTGGAAGGAGCTTTGCAGAAAGCAAGCTTGTGTGCCAGAGCTGAGAATGAGAGTTGGAATAATTTTAATGCAGAAGAGCAAATTGGAATTACTATTACATGTTGTTAATTTTCTACAGTTGTCGTTTATGTATGGGGGCAGAATGAGAAATCACAGTTTGTTGCTCTTGGAAGGATTTTTACTCGTGGAAAAATTCTCACAACTTTTTGGTGATCCTTTCATCAAGATGTCAGTCCCGTTTGGCGCAAGCCCATTGCCTGAAATGAAACCACCGACAGTTATTGTCTGTGGGTGATTCCAAGTAACTTTCTAGCAATTCTCTTACTCCGGGAGGTCTGAGCTCTTAAAACTCTTTGTACATATAAGTGTAAAAAAAAAGGTTTCAATTGAGTTTTTTAAAAGCTCATATTAGAGGTGTTTTGTGCCTCCACTTTTTCCTTTTTGGCAAAATGAAGTTATTTTCTTTCCTTGATTAAAACTGAAATGACTTTGCTGATCTGTGACTGGCTTCCTTGAAGACTTTAGCCCACATTCAATAGAAACTGCTGCTGGAGAAACAGATTTAACACCTGGCCTCCTCTAGATAATGCATAAATGCCCTTTCTGTTAAACACGTTATTCCATTTACATAATTTAAAACACTAAAGAAGATCCAATGTCAGTGTTTTAGCCTATTTAGTAAAGTGTTTATCCCAAATACAGATTTATTTATTATTTGTTTGTTATTGCTCAGTAATATATTTTCTTATTTTTAATTATATTTTATTGATTATGCTATTAGAGTTGTCCCAATTTTTCCCCCTTAACACCCTCCCAAATACAATTTTATAATTGGCTCACTTATTCCAGTAAAAGAAATTAACCAGTAGACTCACTCCAGAATTCAAAAACAGAGTGATTCAATATCTAGACATTTTACATATCCTAAAATGATAACATCTCACAACAATAGTTTGGAGATTCTATCATGAATCCTAAAGTGCCTTTTGCATTATCAAAAAAATACAGCCACTTCGTTAACTCCTGGGGGCACTAGTCACACTGTGGCTTGTGGGGACCCTGTAAGCACAGCTCCAGGAGGCACCATTTATGTAGATCACAGTGCACCTGGGACTGTGCGACTCAGGAAGCCTCTTAAAAGTTTTAATTTTGTTATAGTTTTCCATGTCTTGGTTGAACAGAATGTTTTTCTCAATAACTCATTCCCCAAGTTTTTAAGTTTTTTAGTAAACATGCCTTTTTCCTGTTGCCCTTTTTTTAAAAAAAAATGCAATTAACAGGATTTTGAGAGTCTAACAGAGCATCTTCAGCATTTCTTTATGTTTGGCATTTTGCTAAATTTTAATTTCTTGGATTACATTTTGTATGGGTCCTTGGTGTTTAGGTGTTTTATTTTAAAGGTATTTACTTTTGATACTCAGTGAGAAGAATATACTTCAGAGTACATAGATGGCCTTATTGAATAGTTGGAAAAAAATTAAGTACTTAATCCAATGTCAAGGTCAGGTTCTGATTTTCAACATGCCTACCCTCTGTGCAGTAAACTTGGCTCTGAGTACATGTGTGCCAACGACTCACAGTGGCAGAAAGCATGGGCTCATTATGCTTTAACAGAGACCAGGGAATTGGAACAATGTAAGTTCTCTTTAAGGGTGATGCTGAGCTTTTAAAAAAGATGAGTTGACTCCATTGTATGGTTCATAGAGCTCAGCTTTCTGTAGTCTGTGAAGTGGCATTCATGGGTTTACAAGGAGACTCTTTGAATAATCTCTCCATTAACATACGGTTTTCCTGTTGAAAGAAAAAGACAAAGATTGAGGAGGGATGTGGTCCTATTGGTAGCTGTACCATGGGGTTTTAGAATGTAGATTTGCAAGTTGCTCACAGGGATTCTTGATTGTGGAGATGCTGAAGAGTACCTAGCAGGGTAACTTTATATGGTACTATCTTCTCTTTCACCAGGCCTTTCAACACAGTGTGAGGGGGAGAATTGGGAATTGTTTGGGGGAATTAGGACAGTAGAGATGGTCTGTCTGGGTTTAACCTCAGTGCAGCTTCCTTTTGAGCTACATAGATAATTTAGGCAGAAGGTATATTAGCAGAAATCTTAGAATAAATACCTATTTAAGGTATCATTCTATTTTAACTCAATACAATGCTTAAAAACTTGTATGTAAATCGGATTATCATAAATACACTGAAGGAGTTCACTTTATTTTACACCGTAGCATGAATACTTTTCAAGTAGGAAAAAAGGACTTTTAAAACAGGAATATTTTAATAAACAAAATGAGGAACCTCCAGATTCCTAGTTTTGTACATTAAATGTCCATTTACCCCAGACCGACATGGGGGCCTTGGAGTGAAATTCTGTGACTTCCTTCATTTTGTAGATATTTTACTTAGTGCTGTTTCTGACTAGAAAGTCTTTTAAGATCTTATCCTCACAGGCAAAGTGAAATGGAGGGTTGGGATAATTATCTGAATAATTATGTTAAAAAAAAACACTTGATTTCGTCTGATTCATTTTGGTTATTTAAAATGTTGCTGGAGTGATATAGGAGTGGGAGGGACTTGCCTGAATTATTTGAACAATTTCTTTCTTATACAGGAAAAGACTAGGGACAAAGAAATTTTATCAGCAAATCCAATTAGAATATATCAGAGGAAAATGTATTGAGTGTCTTTGGGCTATGTCATCTTGGTTGGTAAAGATATGTTAAAAGATTCCAATGTTAAACTTCTCCTTTACTTTGAACTGGAAAACAGGTTAACCATAAATCTCAGCCCACATCTGTAGAAATTATGACTGCTAAAAATATTATTTATGGGGTCTAAATGTATCTGAAATGGGAATTTCTAGACATATTTTGCATCTAGGGATAGCTTCAGGATTTTCTTATCTCAGTGGTTTAAAGAATAGCAGTGACTCTGAAACTGATCTACTAGTACATGGCAAGTATTAGCAGCTCTAATGATTTAGGATTTAAGCATTCACATGGCTCTCAAGTGAACTCTAAATACCAATTCAGTTATTAGTAGCGATGACTTGGTATCAGCCCGGGTATACCATTAGATTCTACTCTCTTGTGTTATTTGTTGGTTGGATCATATGCATTTCTTTCCCTGGGCAACTAAAGTAAAGGCACCCAGAGGGTTATAAAGTTTGTATACAGTGCTTAATTAAGTATTCGATGTATGTTAGAAGGCCAGTAACTATTTGTTCTGTGCAGGCTAATGTATGTTAAGTTGGACTTCTTTTATTTGTTGTTAATGGTTTAATCATGTTTAGTTTGGGTGAAGTAACTAAAGTCATGTGTATCTTTACCTTCTTCTACACATCTAGGAAGTTAACCTGAATGTATTTTAGTTTTCATAACAAGTCACTTTCCATAATTTATAAACAGGAGGAAAAAGTACATTAAGCCGTAAAGCCACTTACCAATAAAGAGTGGCTTTCAATTGCTCTCCTTTCCCAGTTCTTCATGCCACACCGTCAGCAACCTGGGGAGATGCTCGCTCTCTAGGTTTGATCAGGTGTGGTTCTCAGAGCTCCCGCAACTTCTCCTGGGCCATAAGAACCCCCCTCCACGATCCAGGAGGAGCTTTGCTCCCAGTTTCGGAAATGGAAAGCCCTCACTTATTTCCAACGTAATCTGATTCTGTGATGATTTGAAGGTGATCCCAAGAACACAAAGATGCCACGTCTGAAAGTACTGGAGAGACTGAGAAGAGTTAGCAGTAGGATTATGCACCTATTCCCATGTCAGCTGAACAAGGTTTTGGTTTACTTTTTGAGCATTTTATTTGTGCTTAGTTCTTTACCTTATGGAAAGGGCGCACTTGCCATATACCCTCAGTGAATTTATATGTTAGTGGTGGAAGGAAGACTTAATGTGTATGACAAACTTGACAAGTGCAATGCAGTACAATTTAGAAGAGTGTCTGAGGACTAGGGACTGGGGGTTGTAGGGGAGTACTTATTTTTAAGGAGGTAGAAATTAAGCTACACCCAGAGATGGCAATTATATGGCATATGTATCACACGGACTCCTGCCACAGCTGCGACAGACATTGCTAATCAACCTCGGCAGTCATTATTATTATTCAGCCTGGATATGATCTCAAAACCTGCAGTATGGTGTACCATTAACAACCAGTGGGAGTTGGCAGAAATACTGAAACCTAGAAGTGCACTGTTTGCTCCTTGAGAGAAGGTACTATGTCTTCTCAAGCTTTTTTTCTCTAGGGCTTTGGGTTAGCACTGTCCTTAGTAATTACTGAGTGAATGAAGAATTGAGAATATTTGGGTAGATTTAGATAAGAAAGAAACACATTCCAGAAAAAGGGAATACATTAGGTATGCTTGCGAGAGTGAGCATAATTCAGTTTTCCTGCAGTAGGGAATGTCCTTGTCCACTTAGGGCCCATTTGCTATCAAGGACAGAGCTCACAAGCTAGACCTAGAAGTCAAGGACTTGATGTGCTGAGCCATAGGCTGCTGTTGAGTGGGTGCCTTAGAGATGGCCAGAGGCTCTCACTCAAGTTCCAGCCTGGGTCAGGTCCTTTGCCTTCTGGTTGTGCCCAACAGAAAATAGCACGCACACTCACAAACGTTTTCTGGTTAAATGTAAGCTCGCTCTATTGCTGCCTCTCACTCTCCTTGGGCTTGGGTGGAGTAGTGGAGAGAGAGAAGGTCCCTAGCAAGAAAGACTTGGGAAGGAAGAAAGGAGCACACTTAACCTCGTTTTTCTTTTTTGAGGAAGTGGTAGCACTTCCATTGGCAAGTCCCAGCAGTTCAGAGGTGTCCACTTGGCCAGAGAGGGAGTTGCTCTGGGCCAGCTGCCCAAAAGGAGGCTCCATGCTCCCCTCTGTGAGGCCGGCTGGGTGTAGCCATGTGCTAATCAGTTGTAACCACATGTACCCAGCTGGTTCTTTCTCCCTCCACTTCTTCCTGGTTAGCCAGATACACTTTTTCAGGATTCAAGCCAACACTTACATCATCATAATAAAATTGTTTATGATTTGAGGCCTACAGGCTGTACTAATTTAGTCAGTAGTCTGGTGGCCATCTAAAGAGAATCTCATCGCATGATATACAAAATTTGGGGAAAGC
Organism: Carollia perspicillata; assembly: GCA_004027735.1. NCBI lineage: Eukaryota > Metazoa > Chordata > Mammalia > Chiroptera > Phyllostomidae > Carollia > Carollia perspicillata. The sequence goes on from PVKM010013630.1 coordinate 11,657, forward strand.
CAAGAGCAAGAGGATTTTCTGGAATTTCTTGATAATAGCGCTGACTCCTACCTTAGAATTCCGCCGTGGCGGGACTGCCGGCATGAAATGGTGTCGCTGGCTCTTTCGGCCCCATCAGATGAGGTCGACTTATCCTGGCGTCTCCCAATAACGGTGACGTAGGTAAGCATTTCTATGAATTCTTTCTACCTACTCCCATGTCATACTTACAAATAATTTTAGCCAACTGCTGTGTTTCAACCTTCGTGAATTTAATTTTTGTGGCTGGGCAGCCATGCCAGGGGCTGTGTGAACTACCACTGGGTTTCTAGCCTCGATGGACCACATTTTCTTGGAGGAAGCAGGCCACTTGTTACCCTAATGGGCCCCAGGAGTCCCTTCTCCTGTGCCTCTGCTTACTCAGTCCTAGAGAGAATGCGCCTCTTGACAGAACAAAGCTGCTCTTCCAGACTGGGTTTAAATGCTAACCCTTTTATGACACTCGCCCCAGTACTTCCAGCAGGAATCATCTTGTGCTCCTCTGTACACACATCACACAACATTCTACCTGTAGCTGCCTTTTTTCTGTAGCTCTTTTCTGCCCTCCAAGATTGGAAACTTGAAACAAGAAAATTGACCCCTAGTAATTCAGCGTCATCCCTGTCATCTTTGGTAGGAGGTGAGGCCGTGAAGGCTCATTTTTTTCCCTTTTCCTCTACCAGCAGGATGGTGAATTTAGATGTGGAAAAGTTTCGTCGTTGAGAGGGAACTCAAGAACAGCTAGTGAAGTGGTTTGGCCCTGTCTTTCTGCAAAGTGGAAGGAACCCATAGCCTTCATCGATGTGCTCTAATGGGACCTTGGAACAGATCCCACATCCGGGAACCGGTCTTATAGCTGCTCCAGTGCCTGTCCAGGATCTGGCACATCCTCAGTGATCAGAAAATGTCTGTGGCATGAATGTATGAGTCAAAGGTCTTGGATGCATGGAGATCTGGGTGTTTTCTGAGCAGAACCAGGTGGCTAACCTTGGGATTTATAACTAGTAACCTCCCAGCACGTTGCAGAGTTGTGATAGTTCAGATTATAAAATAAAGAAAAACACACAGATGATGAGTTTACTACTGAAAAGCCCCTCTCACTGAACATTTCCGAAGGCTCAGTGTTAGGGAGGGAAGGGTGGGGGGAGAGCTAAGCGGAACCTAAGCACTCTACGAAAACAACTGTCAAGTCCCGGGCTCCCTTCCTTTACACTTGTTCAGACAGAGGAGATCCCGAGAGAGTCCACCCCATCAGTTTGGTCTGACCTGCTGGAAGGGGAGTCTCACTTCAGAGTAGATCCACACACCCGAAACCTTGGCTGGGGAGCGCCATTGTCCGCGACGTTATTAACGGCGTATTTTCCAGCATCTCCATGGCTGTTCTCTCAGCGGTCTGAATGAGGTATTTGTGACAGTACAGCATACTTTGCTCTGGTTTCACAAGGTAATGAAATCTTCATAAATGAAATCATTGCCTGTTATTACCTTAGAATGGTTTCCAATCTAAGCTTTTTTGCCTTAGGAGAGGTATGATTGTCTAGCTGGAGATAGTTTTAAACCCTTGATTTTAGACTGCCTTTTCAGGGTTCATCCTTACTTTCAGAGACTAAAATACAAATGTAACACGTGTTTAGAAAGGAGAAGGAGGAGATACATAAGAAAGTGTGGCAATGAAAAGAAGGTCAGTTTGCCCCTTTTAAGCTGAAATGGGGAACCAGAGCCATTGATTGGAAAGAAAGGGAGAATGGCTGAATAGTCATTGCCAGTAAAAAGACGAGCCAAAGACTCATACCAATAAGTAATTAAAACAAGAGGGAGATTCATAATGTGCACGGAAGCTCTGGCGTGGCTGCCTGGGTCTAGCGTTTCTCCCTTCTCCACTCCAGCCCTTACTCAGATCACCATCGCACACCACTGCCCTTTGATGACTGGGGCAGGTAACAGCCTTCCTGTCTGAGCTGTGTTTGATACCATTCCAGCAGGGAAAAGTACTGCAGTCCAGCGGCTGAACGGGGAGAAACGGACACAAGCTGTGCCGAAAATGGGTCCAGGCATTTTGAGGACATCTCTATTGGATAAAGTCAGTGTCAGACACAGAACCTGCTCTTGAACAGGAAAGAGTAGAAGTTAGAAGATACTGCATCTTTGGCAGTCAACTTTCAGAACTGTCAAGGAAAAACTAGAGTCAGTAGTTACATGGATTAAATGTGTTCACTAAGATACTTATAAACATGACCCCCAGTAAGGGAGTATTACTAGGGACTTTCCCAAGACATACCGTTTCATTCCCTTCACAATGTCGTGTTAGAGAAAGTTACCCTGAACACTTAGTGGGACCATGACCTCAAAATCTGTTCTTTGCACATTTGCCAGGCAGTTGCTGAATGTCAGTATCGGTGTGTGTGTGGGTGTGGCTGTGGCAGCACAAAGTTGAACACCTAGCCTAGTGCCTGGTACATTTTGGGGATATAATACTGGCTGAAAGAATGAATATTGTACAGGAAATGGACCCACTCTTTGAAACAGGCAGTATCAGGGACTTTAGTTGTATAGGTAAGAGAATTAGAATTTGGAAAGATGAGTGAATTAACTAGCTCATTGATTTCCTGAAAAGATGTCCCAAGATATGGTGGCTTAGTTCTAAAAAACTTTTTTGAAAAAAAATGTATCTTCTTTGCTACTGTAGCACTTCCAGCCCAAACTAATGGGGCATTCTCTTTGATAAGATGTTCATTCTATAGGATTGAGAACTGCCTACCAAAAACTTAATATGTCACAGAAAGTAAGTACTTAGTAAATATTTCTTAATCAATTGATTGGATAATTGAGTTTATATACCCAACCAATTCAGTTAATTCCGCCCACATTGTCACTGAGCCTTTCCTTTCTCATCTTTATAACTTTGATCCTCAGTTACCAGGATCTGACTGTTTCTGAAGCCTGGATGCTCTGGACCACAACTGAGTCTCCATTTCATGCTGCCCTATGGAGGCTTGGGTCTAATTATACATTATGAAATGCCGCTGGCCATGGATATTTTGCTCACTTCTTGATAATAGAATCTTAAATTGTTCTGATCTTGTTACCAAGGTCTGGAGGCCGAGTCTCCACATCTTTTCATTTTATCTTCATTAAGCCTATTCCTTTTTCTTTTTTTTTTTTCAAATTAGGACTGCTTTTTAAACTTTAATTTTATTATATGAAGCTTAACTGTCTACACTGTCACAATCAATTCAATCAGAAATTCAATTAAATTTGCTCTTTGGCATCATAGAAATAATTCATCTGATAATTAATGTGAATTTTTACAAAATTGACCAGGTGTCCTTACGTTGTCTGGACAAAGCCAGAGGGACACTGCAGCCTAGCTTGTGACTGGGTGCAGTGCTCTGCATGTAATCTAAGGATCAAATACAGTTTCCTTTGTTTTTCTCGATTTGGTACCTTTGCGATAGAAATAACTAATTATTGGCTTGTTACCCCATCTTCTTCTTTCCATCCTTCTGTCTTTAGAACCGTCTGCGTTTCTACCACATTCATTAACAGTTTCCAAATGGCGTCAGGTTCAATTTTGTTTTTCATTCTGAATTACCATTCTTAATTCTTAGTTCACCCACTTCCTCTCTGGTCTAGTAAGTGTTTATATTCTTCCTCTTCAACTTGGACCATTGTATATTTTTACGTAGCGTATGGTTTGTATATCTGCAGATCATCGATAGATACAAGATTTTAATTGTCCTTTAATTAAGCAGTTCGTTTTTAAATTGACTGAACTTTTGAAAAGCATACTTACAGTGAACGTGATCACAAACGCATCTGATGGAAGAAAAGATACTCTGAATTAGACTGTCCATTGCTAGGCCATTTGAGAGGTTGGTTTGAGAGTTCATCTGGGGGTTATGTTAAGACAAGTTAGTTTCTTAGCACATGCCCTTTATAATTAGCAGCAGTGATTGCTAGATATGTGTACTGTGTTGAACACTTCCTTTTGGGGAAAATTGAAAAAGACAAAGCTGTGATCCCTAGTTTACTTAGATCCAAAGTCCTAACGTAGCCAAGCCAAAGTTGCTGCTCCTTCCTCAACGACAGTGGACACACAGACACTGCAGCGCAAACCCTCTGTGCCTGCAGACGGTGCTGTTGTTTAAGGTGAGTTATTTTTGAAGGGCAGCTGTTTATCAGAAACACAGGCAGCACAGGGCAACATATGTTCTTAAGAAAATTACTCTTGACCGTAGGTGTCAGAAATGCTCCTAAATTTCGTCACAAGGGCACTAAGTGGAGATGGTCCCCATCTACTTGGGGGATTGAAAACAGGCCCCATCACTCAGGGGGCCTTGTGGCATCACTCCAGGTGGCTTAGGGACAATAGCAGAGACGGTCGATACTGACGAACTACTCTACGAGAGGAGAGGCTGGGCGTGCATCCTGTCTTGCCCATTTCTTGGTTTTGCGACCCTGGGCAGGCTCCCTGACTCACTGTCCTCATCTACAAAGTGGTGAGGGCGATGATAGTGGCGGTTAATCCACATGCACTATGTGCCTGAGCCTGTTGCTAGCACTTTACATGTATTGATGCACTTCATCCTTGAAAGAGCACCGTGAGGGTTAAATGAGTGTGCCTGGAAAATATGCCTAAAAATTAAAAAATACATTATAATGAATGCTATATGCATTTCCACAGAAAACTGGTTCCCAGACTTACATACTCTGCCCTACGTGGTTTCCAGCAAGTCCCACAGAATGTCCACAGTTCTCTTCCTTTGGAGAAGTGTAGTTTTGATGATTGGTTTACGGGGGAAGAAAGACAGAAAGATGAAGTCAAAGTGCTCTCTTGTTGGAGAGTGTGGTCAGGACTTGGAATGCAGGTCTGAGTTTCCATTGCCATCTTTTCCATGTGGATTCGAGTGTGTGAACCCTCTTCCAGGGAACCTAGCCTCCCGAATTGGCATGCCTCTTGCAGTTATCTTCACGACTCTTGAGGTACTTGTTTCTTCCGGTACTCCCAGCCCTGAAATAGCTTACCGATTTGGGTTGGTGGCTACTGCTTGGGTCTTCTCTGCTTCCTAGGGTACTACTGCGTGGCTGAGCCCTCGTTGGGGAGAAAGAAGCCTTCTACAGAATTGGACTACACTGCACCCCGTGGGGTTGAAAATCCAGGTGTGCACAGGAGCACATGCATCCTAATCTTTTCCTGTTGTCTCGTACTTTTAGTTTTTGCCAGTTTTCTTAGAGGACATGTTATTGGAAGCCTTCCAGTAACCTCTCTGTGGCCTGAGTTCTTACAGCATAGGGGTATAGATCTAGTAATAGTTTCTCTTTTTTAAAGGCAGGCTTTCTTAGAGATAACCAGCTAGACTCTGATTTAAACCCATTTTAAATACACCCCCCCAGTAGAAACCACTTTCCCTCCCAATTCAGTTATCTGTCGTGATACTGTTGTTGAAGAGATATCAGTCTTTCAATGACCAAGACAGTGCAAGAGGAGCAGGCGACCTCTGCTAAGTGCTGAGAGGTGTTCAGCTGCTGGCCCGGACGAGAGGGCGCTGATGGAAAGAGGGAAGGGCCTCCTCCCAGTGAGAGCTCTGGGAGAAAGGCGCACTTCCTGGAAAGCTCAGCCTTGTACCTGTCAGCGAGGGGAATGTTTTGAAATGCCCTCGACCTTCTCAAAAGTAACTGGCTATCACATCACTCACCCAGACCAAGAAAAATCCAAAATCCCTATGTCCAGATAAATAAATACATACCTCACTAGCCTTTGATTGAGGGCTTCAACAAAAGAAATCTGATTTTTGAAAACTTATTCTTCCATGTTGGTGGTGAACATTTTTGTAAGATTTTAATGGATAGCACAGTAATTTTAGGACAAGAGGAAAGAAAAATTAGTGTTCTTGGCGAGTAGAAATCAGGTTTCTTATAGTTATTTGTAGGTGAAACCCAGCATACCTAAAATTATTCAAACCAGCTAATAAAAGCAAGTCTAGATGTTTCCTATTAACCTTGGAATGTGCCTGGAAAAAGCCGTGCTGGCTCCAGATGTCTAGTATTGGGAAGCATAGCAACAGCACTACTCTCGTTTGTGGCGAAGAATACGTACGGTTGAGAAATTCAAGGTGCCGTCTGCTATGTGAGGGCACAATGTAGTTTTTTTTTTTTCTGCCTTTCCTCCTTCCTTTTACCTTAAAAAGTTGGAGAAAACACAAAATGTAGTGTTTTTCATTTCTTGATTACAAACGAAAACCCATTTATATAAAGGAATAAGGTGGTCCAGACTTAGAACTCAGATGTGTTAAGTAAATATTTACTCTGGTTCCACTCCAGGGAGGTTGAAGATTTTATTAACATATTTGTTGAGGTCAGGGAGGCAAGAAAAAGCTTATGCTGTGCTTAAATGCCTGAGGGCCCTTTTTCTTTTCTTTTCCCTTTGCTGCTACTTAACAAAGGCCAGTATTTTTTTTCCTACGGAAAAAGAGCAAATATCTTGTTTTGTGGCCTTTACTTTTTATTGTTCATTCACAAACTGCTTAATCTCAAACCAGAGCTTTAAAAAGCTGCTTTATTTTTCTTCTGTTGGAAAAACCTCTTCTTAGATATCCCTTATGAGATTTGCTTCCAAGCTTTATTCTTGTACTTTTCTTCTAGTTTACTTTGGGCTGTTATCAGCTCTTTGTACTTTGTTTTGTCTTCACCCCTGAAAAGAAAAGTCGCCCATGAAAAGTCAAGGTTTGAAGCGTTGAACTTGATTCCTTGAGTCCCGTCCACAATTTGGCTCTGATTACTGTCCCAGGCTGACCTCCAGCCCAGGGGAGGGTGTCTTGGCAGAAGTCTGAGAATTCCTCGATCAGTAACTCCCTTTTTTGGATTTATGGAGTCTTTAGGTGGACCGCTTTGTGCTAAGCATGTTCTTCTTGGAAAGGAGCAGGGCTGGGCCGGGAGGAGAGGAGGAGTTTCCCCGCAGAAATGCCCGCCACTCCCCTCTGTGCTCACCGTGCTCAGCGGCCCAGCTGCTGCTGCACCCTGCCCTGAACCACACTCCATCAAAGCCCTGAAAGCTCACCCGACGAACTGTCCTAAATAGTGTTGAAAAAGCAAAGTTGGAAAATGTTGTTAACCTTTTGTGGCTTGCTCCTGACTTGATTCATTGCTCCTCTTGAAAGTCTTTGCTCTTATATTCTTAGAAATCAAATTTTAAAAGACTCAGTAGCCAGACAAGTCGAGTATTATATCGTGGAACAGAGTGACTCTGAAAGCTCTTTGTGCTGACGATTAATTTCACATGTAAACACTTTCATTTTGTTGCCAGGAGATTTCCTTTTCCGTTCTCTGCCTAGTTGAAATTTAGAAATAAAATTCCACAGCCGTCCGGTCCTCACACAGTCATCAGGGGCCTCTCAGCATGGCCTCACGATGAGCAGCGTGAAGGCAGGGGATCTGCTCTCAAGTCCACACAACTTGTGTCAGACGCCTGTGGCCGGCATGCACCGTATTTGGCCGTGTACAATGCACACCCACGCAATCTTTCATTTTCATCGTTTAATTCAATTATTGATTTATATCTAGATACTTGCTTTTTGTATTATAAAGGAATTTTAACATTTATTTTTTGAACATATTACACTACAAGAAATTTTAACAAATAATTACAAAACACAAGAACAGATACTAGGTATTTCAGGTACTACCCATGTATAAAAGCGCATCCTTTTCCCCCCCTCAAAAATTTGGGCAAAAAAGTGGGCAGTAACGTAATCTGCTGTGTGATATTTATAGAACATGGCCATTTTCTGTGCTCGTGGTGGACATATGCACCCAATGGGCTTAACCAATTTGAGAGCTATCATGGTCTTCCTAGCCCCGTTTCTCCGGGTTCAGACCCTGTCAAACCATGGAAGAGCAGGGGGTGTCAGCACGTGTAGTAACACAGCACTGCCCTGAAAGGCCATCCTCTCCTTTCTGGCAGGAGGACAATTATGGCTGAGAATGTTTTGTGATGCTTTCTTTGTAATTATGCATTGTTACCACAGCCAGCTCCGGTGTGTGTGCTTTGTGCGTGTGCACATTGTGTACATAGATTAGGTCTCTGCATGTTTCTCTTAGTTCCCAAACCAGGATGTTTGCCACTTAGGCACCAGCGAACACTTTTATTCTCCTTTCCAGAATGCCCAGAGTGGCTCCATGTTCTGCCTGCTTATCCTTTGTCCTCTAGTTGCAATGCGTTCCCTCCGCTGTGTGCTTCATCTGCCAGCGGCATTCCCAGGGTTAGGCAGTTCTCTAAGACTCGTCTCTAGAGAGACAGTGCATCATCTTTTGGCACCATCTAATCATTGATGTAATGCTGTTCAGAGAAAATGATCCTTGTAACTCATTTATGATCTCAGTTTACATCCTGCCCTCTCACGTGACCAGTAGCACCTGGGAGCAGAGTGGCTTTTGAGGGAGATTCTTAATAGCTCCACTTCAAAGGGTATTTGCAGAAATGAAGTGTTCGTATATGCAAGTAACTTCCCCTTGTATTACAGTAATAGGTTCCACAGCTTTCCTACCAATTAGGCAGAATAGAACATGTATACATGCAGACACATGCACACTGTTTAATTGGCAGAGAGATTATGAAATATACTCCTTTGCTGATTAAAGAATTAATTGTGCAAGTTGGACACCTGCTGCCCCAGCCCCCTTTCCTAGTTACACAGGGTGGGCACCTATCCTTGTTAAGACATAAAGTGGCCATGTGTGTGTGTGCATTCTTAAGCACACAGAACTCCATCAAGGACAGGAAATACAATTATGGTTATTAACCAGGCCATGCCACATCTTCATAGCAGGTTTCTGAGACAGTATATTAACCAATTAAGTAAGCAACATACATGTATGTGGTGTATTTAAGCTCTGGACACAGCCATGACTCTACCTTAGAGGATCAATCCAATATAACAGTCTCCCCAAAGAAATAGTGATAAAGACAGTAAATAGAGGAAAAGACAAATTTAGAGATAGGCGATAAGTAAGTATAATTCAAATTGTACATGCAGTAGAGAAGTGATAGGAAATATCGATCAGATTGATTCTGTATGTGGAGCATACTATTGGAAAATACAGAGCAAATTTTTAAATGAAAAGCTTAAAAGATTTTTAAGAAAGAATTTAAGGGATAATCTAGTTTGCATTTTTTTAGGACCTTGTAGTAATGGTCTCTGATTTTCCCCATATTTTATTTTTCTAATTGGGATACCGAGTAATAATCATTGCCTAGCTAATTACCTTATAGACTTTTAAAAAAATGAAGTCATTTATCATCTGCATTGTCCACAGAGTAAAAGGACCATTGAAAGATAGATCTAAAAAGCAAAAAACCTTCAGCATTACCTTCTCAACTTATATGCTGTGGTAGACAGTTGAAACTTAAATGCCCAGCCATCAAATACATATAAAGAATCAGTAAGAAATAGTACATTTTCACCATTAAACTGTATTTAAATATATTATGGGTTTAATATGTTAAGTATACTTGAAAGCAAAAAAATTGCTTTTACCTAAGAGTTGCTCATGGATATTTAAATATGTATCTACCGTGATTAGCGTATTTAGATCAACATGGCTTTTCAGTTGTTTTTAATGTAGTCATCAGTGACCTAAGTGTAGCGTTGTGGAAAAAGATGCATTAACTAACACATTTAGTGACAAGCATGAACACTCAACCTTTCCCAGAATTTAAACAAAACCTTTGCATGTTCTGCAATTTAAGATAACAAAGTTTTCCTTTCCCACTATATTTTCAGTGTTTTCTCAGTTGTTCAGGATAGAGCTTGCCTTTCTGATTTCTAACTTCTGGAAGCACAGTCTTCCAGAGCAGCAATTTTCAGCCTTTTCCATCTCATGGCACACATACACTAATTACTAAAGTTCTGCCGCACACCAAAAAAGAATTTTTTTTCGGATCTGACAAAAAAATAGGTATAATTTTGATTCCGCCACAGCTATTGTTTCGGCTGTTCTCATTTTTTTATTTGACAAGCTAATGGAAAAGAGGTCAGTGCCCCTGACTATCTAGCTGGATATTGCATTTTAAAAATCCTTGCAGCACACAGTTGAAAATTGCTATTCTGGAGAGTTTCGAGGGTTTTACTTGAGCAAGAACAAACAAATGCTTATTTTATACATGGGAGACACTTTTTTAAGAGAACACATACTTCTCTTGTCAAGATCAAGGTGCACTTGGCCTACGTATTTAATAAAACAACAGTTTTGAGGTGTCCCCATGTAGACTGCCCAGATCACTTACATTTCTGAGATCCACCATAAAGAGAGAGAGAGTTCAGTGAAGTTAAAAAAAATGAAAACATCAGTTTAATTGATGTTCATGAAAAACACAGCTTGAATCCAGAAAAGTGAGTGAATGCAATACAGTTTAAGCCATGTGTCCGCCTTCAGGACATTAACTGACCAGTGCCAAGAAGAACAAATGGCTTTAGGGTCCAGCAAGAACAGGATGCCGGAAAGACAGATCGCCTTGCCCCTGTTTTCAGACCCATGTATTATCAGTGTTCAGCAGCCTCAATGGTCAGGGTCATTGTCAGCTCCGAATATTCTGGCCCAGGTAAAAAACAGGACGCGGCAGCCTGTGGGGTGATTATGAGATCCCCACATTTGTGCTGCCACCCACATTTCCTCTGTGGACCGTGCTACTGGATACTTTGCTAAATGTTGGTTTTGTTTGTTTTTACTCTGTTGATATATGTTCCAACAGCTATTACATTTGACATGAACTATACTTTTTTTAAAAATTGCACTTGAAGTACTGTATTCCTTTGCTGGGGCTGTCAAAACAAAGTCCTGCGGACCGGCTGGCTTAAACGACAGAAGGTCGTTTCTCACAATTTTGGAGTCTGGAAGTCTGAGGGCAAGGTGTTGGTAGGGTCAGTTTCTTCTGAGACTTCACCTCTTGGCTTGTAGACGGTCCTCTGCTCCCTGATTCTTCACGTCACCTCCCCTCTCTGTGTGTCTGCATCCCCATGGCCTCCTTGAGAAGGACACCAGTCCTATTGGATTAGGGCCCACCCTCATGACCTCCTTAAAGACTGTCGTCAAGTACAGGCTCATTCTGAGGTATTGGGGGTCAGGACTTCAACGTGTGGATTTGGGGTGGGAGAGGACACGGTGCAGCTCCTGGCACACACTTTTAAAGTGATCTTTTAGAAGGTTTTCACACCTCTGCTGCCCCCACCCCCTGCCCGTCTGAGCTCCTAGAGGACAGGAACTCTGTTGTTCTCCTCCTGAAGTCCCCAGAACCCAGCAGTGTCCAGTGCACTGTGGGCGACTCACAGACTCATGGTGAATGCATGCACGAGCGAAGGTGTTTAGAATTATATGAGAGAAAAGGTAATAATTCTCATAGATTTTTTTCTCTTAATTCCTTCATTTAAGAGTCTCAAAACACCACAGGTATAAGGAAAAAGCTGTAATGTGGGCAGCATATATTTCCAATAATCTACCTTTTTCCAAAATCATAAAGGGAAATTTAAGTATCTCCTTTAGATACCATGTGCAGGGATATGCGGAGTTCTTAGAGACCAGCCACGCAGGTTTTCAGAAGGTAACAGGCTCCTCTGTCCCTGTCATTTGGGGCTTAAAGTTCTGATTCTGAAAGATACAAAGAATTTACCACAAGACCAAAGCGTCATTTATTTTTCCTACAGTATGCAATGATTACTTTATGAGTCAAGCACTAAAAAATGCCTAATTAGAAATACTCTTGTCAAATCTGTGGCTAAATTGTTTCCAAAGAGCAAATTTGAGGTAAGTAGGGAAGTTTCCTTATTTGTGGGTTTCACTATAAGATGCTCGTGTTCCTGAGTTCTTTGGCAAAAAGTCTCTGACAGTTTTTCTTTCTTTTTTTAAAAAAAGGAAAGTTAAGTTATTGGGAAAATAAATTGTAAGAATAAGTATAATAATTTTTGAGAGGCAAGCTATTTTTTCACTGCAAATCAGACTTGGGTGAACTTAGAAGTTAAATGCTAGAACAATGTGATTTTGTTAAAATAGAATATCACAGAAAAATCACAAGAACACAAATATAACAATGTTTACTTGATTTTCCTTTTCATTGTGTCCATGTGTCTACGAAGTTTTTATGTATATTTGTATCAATGTTTTGGGCTTACAGGGAAACTTTATATCTCATTAATATGTGTAATATTTTAATGGTACTTAAAGCATGCTTTTAAAAGTAGTAACTGGAGACTATTATGCGAAGTGAAATAAGCCAGTGGCTGAAAGACAAATATCATATGATCTCACTTTTAAGTGAAATCTAATGAACAAAATAAATTAATGAGCAAAATAGAATTGGAGGCATAGAAACATGGAACAGACTGATGTCTGTAAAAGGGGAGGGGCAGTTGGGACTGATTGAAAGAAGGTGAAGGGATTAGTCGAAGAGCACATATGAAGGACCCATGGACATGGACAGTGGTGTGGGGATGGACCGTGGAAGTAGGGGGCAGACTGGGTGGAGGCAGGGCAAAGTTGGAACAACTATAATAGCGTAAACAATAAAATACTTAAATTAAAAAAAGAAAAGTAGTAATGTAGAAATGTAATTATTATTATTGATTTATAATTATTTGTTTTGATTTACAGCCTTACCTTTGATCCCAATGTAGGGCCTCTTAAAATGCAGCCCAAACTGGGATTTGTTTGTTTTCTTCACCCCTTCTTGGTCACAGGGCATGTCAGGGTGGCTCTTTGTCCCAGATAAGGCAGATGGTGGAGTTCTCCCAGCAGGTCAAAGGAGGGGAAAGCTGAGCAGGAGGAAGGAGATTGGTTTTGGGGGAGGCAAGTGGCCTGGAAAGCAGACTCAGTACTAAGTCAGAAAATAGGTGCAGTTCTTCCCGGATGAGCTCTCAAATATTTAAGACCTAAATGTATGTGTTGGCTGTGGACTCTGTAGTTTTTGATCTTCGGTAGGCAATTTGCATTCTGGGATCTTTTAAGAACATCGGGATAGTGGGAAGAACTGAAGTTTAGAGTCTAGAAAACAGGTTGCAGTCCTATCCTACACTGACCTTATAACTTTGGGCCAGTCTGGTAACCTCTTTGAATTTCAGTTTCCTCACCCGTGTAATGTTGCGACCTATCACAGGCTTATTGTCAGGATGAGTTAGGTAATTTATGCAAAATCGCTCTGCGAACTGGGATGTGCCATGAATGTTACTGGAGTAGAGTGAAGTTAGACTATCCCAAGGAACCAAGGCAGCCATCCACATTTCGTACCTCACACCTCCCGAGCAAATGGATTGACTGGGACATTGCAAAACATCTCAGTTAGCCCAGGGATTAGGCTGCCACATCTGGGCTTCCCAAATCAAAAACAACATGTAAGTCTGTTTGTTAACCTATTGATGAGGTGCGATTCATAGTATTATTTATTAAGCGTGCGTATTAATAAATGTAGGATAGGACTTAAACCTGTTTTCCAGACAGTATTTAGAGAATCAGATCTGGAGGATCAGATCAGATCTAATTTCCTCCCCTCCCTTCAAGAAGGGCCTGCATCAAATGTGAATGAGCCCTGAATTAGGTTGTTAAATTCTGTTTCTAATTTCTTAAAGTAAATCTCACATTTTTCCTCTCTGAGTTCTTTTTAGCAATTTAGCAATTCTTCTGCCAAGTTCTTTCTTATGGCTGACCTGAATCTGCTGTAGTTTATGTCCTGATCCCCAACCCCGGTCTTTCCAGGAGATAGAGAACAGCTGGTTGGCAAACTCCTTACAGTAATAACCCTTTGTTTAGATAGTTAAAGGAGAGTTATTCAGTTCGACTCACTCTCTCCACCTCACCCCTAAATCCATCAGCTAGTATTCTCTGAATCATGCTGCCCATCTCCCTGCCCCTCGCTCAGACATTTTGCTACCTTCAAGACAGCTGGGCAGTGTGTTGTCATGGCCCTGGGAGAATGCAGGCTGCTGCTTCCTTTCCTCCTTATGTTCTGTGCATAGTCTCCAGCCCTCTGCAGAGTGATCTGGATGACCCCTAACAGTGTTTGATGGGTGCATGGCACATTTTTCTCCTAGACATGGGATTTTGCAGGGATTTTTATCATAGGCTGCTTTGAAAGTTAGGCTCCCCCAGTGCCTTTCTTTGCTCAGCCAGTCAGGCCATGAGGCTGCCCCTTGGCATGCTAAACATAACATTGATTGATATCTCTGCTCCATTGGACTTAGTCTCGGAAGACACAGCTAACCTCTCCCAAGTGCAGCCAACATTCAGAAGCACATTAACAGTCTGACAGAGTAGATGGGCTTCCCCAGCACTCCAGAGCTGCAGTTGGGAAGTAAGTGATTGCTGAGGAGGATTGAGCTCATTAAAGCTGATCACAGGTGGTTTCAAAGCGGATGCTGTTTTTAATCTAAATGTGTGTGCTCTTGTGTCTCTTACAGGTTTATTACCCAGATCTCTCTGTCTGGGTCAGCCAAGAGCCATTTCCAAATAAGGAAATGGAGGGAAGGCTTCCTAAGGTAAGATCCTTAGCTGCTATTTGGTTCATTGTTTTAAATCTAGGAGTAATTTTTTAAAAAATCAGAGTTACTCATTTTTATTTTTAATGTTCATTATAGTCTACAATCATAATTCATTTATCTGATACTATTTTGACCTTGGAAATAACACGTACTACAAAAAGAATCATATCCTAAAGTCCTGTGACACTGAAAGTTCACATTACCTTCCTTTCTTGACAAGTCCAAAACAAATTTTCATTTAATAATCGTGGAGCCGATGTACATATACAGGTTTTTAATTTTTTGTTCTGCTCTTGGGTAGGAAAGTCTAACACAATGCTCAAGCTGAAAGATATCTTAAAAGGATAAGGTGATGAGAGTGTTAGCTGAAAATAATGCCTGAATGTTTGATAAAATTATCCATGAATCAAAACAGAAAGAACATTAAAAAAACTGTTATATTTCTTTCTTTTAATTTTTAGGCCTAAAATATTTTCTATAAACATGCTTTCATTGTGCTGACATCTTAGATATGATAATTCTCTGCCTTAAAAAATGTAGAATTTACATTTTAGATTTTAGCACCATTTCTGGGAAAAAAATCCAACAAAAACATTTAAAAATCTTTTACCAGTTTTTACTATAGATACCTTTGGACTTTGCTTGTTATGGTAAATATCATATGACCATTAAGTAGGAAGATTGTGCTTTTACCACTGACCTCCTGATTTTGCAGTTAATAAAAACAAATAGAGTTCATTGAAAATAAAAATAAACATTTAAAAGTTTCATATGTGTAACTGACCAGTGATGAGGCCTACCCAGCTATTACTGGTGTTTCAATGTTTGAAAACTCTCTTATTTACACTAAATGATTTCAGCAGTTCTCTTATCTTTTACTGGCAGGCAGAATTTGAGGAGATTTTGTCAGCTGGCAGTTTGCACTCAAAGAAAGCAATTCTAAATTGCTTTTAATTGTTCAGACAATTTCTGAAGGTCAAGGTTGAAATCATTGGCAGGAAAGTAGGTGAACAAAATGATTTTGCCCCGGTCTGAGCTAGGCTTGTGCTGATCCTGTAGAGTTGGAGAGGAAGGTGTATTAAAACACACCCGCACCCCACTGTCCCCCACCACCACATCACCAGCATTGGCCGTAAAACGGTGGACATTCTTTGCAGGGCCGACTTAGGGCGGAATTCCCCTGAGCCGCTGAGGGTAAGACGCGATAATGGAAGGGGTAAGAGAGAGTCTAGTCTTTTCATTAGTTCCTGCCCCATACAGGCACCCAGGTATCCTCTCTGTGGTACTGGTGAGAGGATCACAAGAGAGACAAGACTAAGCAAGGCCCTCCCTGAGTGACTAGTGCCTCTTTTTCCTCTCGGAAGGCTGGTCCTGGTCCCAGGCCTTTCCTGCACTTGGCACAATGGATCCTGCAATTCAGGCCTTCTGTTATTTTAAGTTCTTTCCTTTCTAAATAGGTGAATAGTATCTTAAGCATAATATATTTGTCCTATTCCCAGCAGTTTCCTTCTGGAAAAGCACATCTTTGTATAATCGTAAGAAAAATAAGCTCGACTGACTTGGTCCGTGGCACCTGATTGAGTACCTGGGGGATTCAGTCCTGGGGGATTCACTAACAGTCGTCATCCCAGAGGGCCATGCAACCCCAGGTAGCTTAGCTGCTGGGGCATCCAGGGGAGCCCGTCTGGGGGAGCCCCTGGACGCATTGTCCCCTCCTCCAGCCTTCTGGATTATTCAAGATCCTCAGTCCTCTAGGGACTATATGTGCTGGATGATGGGAGAAGGTAGGATTATTTTTGCCTGAGTTTTTAAAAGGCCTAACTTCTGGGGAAATAAGACACCATTGTGTTCCCTCTTCAAAATGTCTCCTTCCCTTGCTACATAAGCCTAAAATTCCTTTAGTGGGGGCAGGAAGACTATTCTTTATTTTTTTCTTTAATGAAGGACAGGAGGTAATGAGGTAATGATTGAAATCGAGTAAATTCTGGGCTCCAGTGGGAGGCCGTGCGGAACTTGATCTGCCCACCAGCTCCCCTCCCCCACAGACTGTTGGGTTGTGGCCCCTCAGCTGCTGCAGCAGTGAGCCACCCCCTTGCGTGGCTTACTGGTTCCTTGCCATTGTCCGGCTGGGCTTGGCCGTCTCCCTGCAGCAAGTTAATGAAGAGCAGGGTGGGAAGGGACTGTTTTTTGTTTCTGTTTTAATCTCTGTAGGTTTAAAATCTAACAGCATACTCAAGTCATAATAGGCTCTCAGAACATGAATAATAAATGAAGACGTGAATGTTTCGGAGCCTCACAGGAGAGAAAAGTAGTAAAAATGTAGATTCCCATCTGAAATAATCTCCTTCACATTTTTTTTCCCTGGATATAACCTCTTTCCAAATTATCCTGATGCCACTCAGCTCTTTATTTCCTTTTCTTGTGTAGTTTCCGTGGAGGAACAAGATTAGTAAGACTTGAGATTTATATAGAGATGGGTGAATGCTCTTTATACTCACTTTTGAACAGAGTAAGCCTGAACGGAAGTTAGCAATTCGAGCCCAGCCATGTAAGAGGGTCGTCGTTGAGTGAAATGATGCTTGCGAACTTTTGATTTTCCTTCCTGGCCTGTGACAATTTCAGACCATTGAATTCTTCACTGTCTAAAGCCTAAGTTTGTCATATCTCTAACCACACATGCTAACTGCTTGATGGGGGATGAGGAACAAATATTTTAAAGGCACCAGAATTACTGTGTATTTCTTTTCTATTTTTAGTCTTGGGGGTGCATGCCAAAATTTCAAGGTTGAACTTATTTTCACAACTCAAAGGAAGTGCCCAACATAATGCTTTTGGAAATTTATCTAGATCCTTAAGTGTATGTGTGTGGTGAACTATATTTTAATTTAATTTTCTGTTTTGGTTCTGTTGATACTTAATTATACCAAAACAACCTCTAAATCACAAGCTAAGACTGGAATAAAGTCCATACTGAGTGGATTTGATATACATCTTAAAAATGTTGTATAATCTCAATGTCTGAGATTTTTAAATACAACATTTAGGCATACCAGGTGTTTATTATGAAAAATCTGTACAGTAAATAAGACTTTTTGAAGTTGAATTATTTGTGGCATTTAGTTCACCCTGGAGCTGCTGAAAACATTTATTCAGTTTCAAGTTGTCAGGAAGTTCCCGATGTCTGAATTCTTGTTAAAAAGAAATTCAAATGTGATCATTTACAGATCACAAAGCAAGATGATCAGTTTAGTCAAAGTTATTATATCCAGTCAAGTTAGTTTATTATACACGACCTGTTAAAATATGTGACCTGATCAAAAAAGGGAAAGAAACGATCTTTTAAAACCACAAGGGGTAGTTGTTTTCCCAAAGAAACTCCAGTAGTTAATGGTTTTTCTAAAGGAGGAACTTGTCAGTCAAATCACTATCTTCTAGTCTATTTGCAGCAAAGCAAGACCTCCCTTATATCGTCCAGTGCCAAACGGGGTTCCCTGGCCTGTCCTCTCGCCGCTCTGTTCCTGCGGAGAGCTTCTTTCCATTGGTGCTCAGCGGGTCATCAGTCATGTAGCGCTTGGATTATTTTAGTCAGAAACACAAAAACCTCACCCAGTCAGTCCAAACTAGCTGAATCTCTCTCTTCTGGCTTCGGTTTCACACCATTCTCTTATTTCCTGCACGCCTCCCACCCCCAGCCCCACACTGTCTCCCTCCCAAACACTCCCACCTTTGCTTCCCACCTCTGATTCTGACCATAAGGCCCACCTGGACTGTGCCAGTGCCAACAGAATAAGCCATACATAAATTACATTTGTGCACGTTC